>NRSZ01000662.1:1594-27200 GCA_002901185.1 Tolypocladium capitatum
TACTTTACGCTCACACGTCGTGGTAATAGAATATCCCGATTCCGCTGTATCTCGAGGATCTAGAAGACCGCGACTTTTCCGACGAGGACCGCGAGTTCTCGTCGTTTGCCTACCGCATTCTTTGTGGTCGGAATCTGGGAAAGTTCATGCGGACGCCACCCATATTCGGCCCCGAAGACGAAAACCTGGCAAGAATTGAGGCGCTGCTCACAAACTGGAGGCTACACCTGCCCCGGACCAAGAGAGATGCCCTGCAAAAGGACGGCAAGCAGGACGAAATGATGTTTCAGGCGCACATGATGATGCACGCCACCTCGATCCTCCTCCACCAGCCACACTCGCAACTCGACACGACGCCGACGCAAAACATCAACTCGTGCGCGCCGCACCAGATGGTCCCGGCCGGAGACCTCTTCAACACACACACAAAACACACAATCACAGCAGCCTGCGCCATCAGCACCATGATCACCCACCGCGTGCCGCTGCTCTCGCACACTCACTTCTTCACCTGCGTCATCACACTCTCCTCCATCGTCCACCTCAGCAGGTGGGCGCTCTTCTTCATACCACACGACGACGATGACCTACGGCAGCAGGTCCGCCTGAATATTGGCGCCCTGAATCGACTTGCCGGGGTGTGGGCTGCGGCGGACAGGGCCCGGGGACAGGTCAAGGCCGTGGCGCAGGAGATATACCAGGCCAAGAAGCAGCAGCGGCTGAACTCGCAGTTCTGGGTGGGCCTGACGCAGGAGGATATGATGAACACGATTGCGACGGACGACTCCATCATAAACGAGATTGAGAGTCTGCAAACGCTGCCCAACTTGCTTGGCTAGGAAGGGAGGATGGCGATGGCAGTGGTGGCCCAGGAGAGCACAAAATGGAAAGTGAGTGTACGAATGTGGGAAATGTCAAGTCCTCGTCGGAACGGCTGGATATGGCACAGTTTGAGGCTACGTCTATGACCGAGTGAAGTCTACCCCGGTCCGCGATGCGAAGTGAAGTTGCGGGTGTGGCGCTTCCAACGTTCCCAGGTCCACTCCAGCCCTACGGCAATGCAGGTTCATCATACTAGGTAGGCACTTGCCTGCAGATGAGATTAGCGAGCCATCCACACCCTCGGGATGGCGTGTCTGGATCTTTGTGGCCCGGCGGATCGGATGGTCGGCGATCAGGTGCCAGCCGACGTCGTCCCGTCGGCCACCATCGGAGGCTTAATCGGCGACCGTTTCCTGCCATACCCGGCGATCGCCATCGATCTTTCGGCGCCAAGTCTCGCATCAGGGGCACACAACGTTTCATGTCTCGGCACGGTGCCGAGGCTGCACCTCACACCCACCTACAATGCATGCCGCCGCGTGGAGTATAACTAGGGACTTCGACCTGGCGTCCGTGGGCTGTTGGAACCGGGTTACCGGCTTCTGGTATAACACAGCGGAATCTGTAACTGGTTAGGAGGTGTGCTAAGCCCGCGCGAGAGATCAGTCAGCCATTCGACTAATAGATCCGCCAGTGTCTAACAGATGTCCGGTGCCTTGCTGGTACGAAGCTCGTGCGATGACTGTACTGGTGTCTTGAGGTCGCCGAGGCCAAGCCCGGCCTTGTCCGGGCATAGGACGCCGAGATAAGTGGGGCTCGGGAACAACGAAGCCCGGCCAAGCAGGCCAGATCTGACGATGCCGTATGTGACACCCTGGAATGATCCAAAAACGGCCAGAGGCGGCGCACCCGCGGGCGCTCGTCGGAACTCGCAGAACAGATGAGGTACACACCGGTGTTGTACGAAGTACGGAGGCTAGATTCAAAAGCACGGTCAATCGCGGTGGGTGCAGCCTTGACAAGAGACCCTTGCACGGTCCAGCGATTTACCCGATTAGGCAGGACTCCATATAAGTTTAGTGCCTTACTTCGTGTCTACGTTCGAATGCCACGACGGACCATTTCAATAGTTGTGACCTTGCAGGGGGTTGATCCCTAATATTCGAATCCCCATATAGATTACGTGGTACGCAGAACGGAAGGGGTGTGGCATCGATTGGTAGTCTCAATTAGTACTATAATGGAATAGAAGAAGAAGGGTCCCCGTCCCTTGCCTTTTACAAAGGAGCACGAAGGACTGGCCGGGCACGATAGTTCATAACCTTTACCAAGTACGGAATTAAGAGACGCACTACGAAAAAGGACGCACTACGAAAAAAGGCGCCCCGAAGAACCGGCAAGCTTCGGCGTGACAGCAGCTGCAACGGAAGCGTCTGCAGCCGCGAGGCCGCCATGCCACGAGGCATCGCCATAGCCGGCGTTGGAGGACGAAAGTACGTTGTTGAAGGAAGGTTGTGAGGTTGAAGTTGCGGCGGCATCGGCGCCGGCGCCGGACTTCGTATCGGCGGCCATCGGCGGCTTTAGCGGCCTGGCGGCGGCTGCCCCACTACAAGCAAGTATTTTGAACCTCTCTCCACCAGGTTGCCGAGATGGCCTCAATGGTGCCCGAGCTGACTCCTCCGTCAACGGGTCGCCGCCCACGTCCCGTGCCGCACATGTACGTAGCTTACCTGGTAGTGCCTCGTGTATATTATATGGCTCCCTCTGAAAAGCCTCGCGGATTCCGCATCTTCACGACCGACTCGCCATCATATCTCGTTTCTTGCCAGACGCCCACCTCTGTAGTTTCCGAGGCTTGAAATCCACAGCGGCACGCCGCAGGTTCACGCGATGACCGTGGCGCCCGCGACGGCGTCTGGCGAGGATTTCAGAGCCGACCCGGAGCAGGGTTCCGTGGCGGACGCCCACCTCTTCAACTCGACTGTCAAGAACGTTGCCTGGAGCGGCATCGCCGTCGAGGTAACGGACCGTGAGACGAAGAAGGCTAGGACCATTCTCGACAATGCCTCCGGCATCGTCAGCGCTGGTGGGTCTTGACGCTTCGTTCCCTGACCGCGAAAAGCGACGCACGAAGCTGATGCTTTCGTCGGGCAACTACAGGCGAGTTGTGCGCCCTCATGGGACCCTCCGGGTGCGGCAAGACGACTCTCCTCAACGTCCTGGCCGGCCGCCCTACGGGCGCGAGCAGCGTCCAGTCCAGAGTCCTCGTAAACGGCAGCGCCATCTCGCAGTCGGCGTTTCGACAAATCTCCTGCTTCGTCGAGCAGGAAGACGCGCTCATCGGGGCCCTGACCGTCCGAGAAACCCTCGACTTCTCCTCCCGTCTCGCCAGCACGAGGTACGCCGCCAACCGTCGTCTCACCACATCGTCGAGCCTCGTCGGACTGACAGAGTCTTGACAACAGCTCCCTGCCGCGTCGTGAGCGCCTCCGCCGCGTCGACTCCCTGCTCCACGCCTTCGGCCTCGCGGACCAGGCGGGCACCATCATCGGCACGCCCATCCGCAAGGGCATCTCGGGCGGGCAGAAGCGCCGCGTCGGCGTCGCCAGCCAGCTCATCACCAGCCCCAAGATCCTGTTCCTCGACGAGCCGACCAGCGGGCTCGACTCGGCCGCCAGCTGGGAGGTGGTCAACTACCTGCGCGCCGTCGCGCGGCGCAACAACCTCATCGTCGTGTGTTCCATCCACCAGCCGTCGTCGGCGACCTTCAACCTCTTCGACAAGCTGATGCTGCTCGCCGGCGGCCGCACGCAGTTCTTTGGGCCCGTGGACGGCGTCCTGTCTCACTACGAGAGTGTCGGCGTGCCGTTCCCCAACCACGTCAACCCGGCCGAGTACCTGCTCGAGCTCGTCAACATTGACTTTGCGCAGGACAGGGCGCTTGCGGCACGGCTCCTGCAGGACCGCCAGCAGTCGTGGGAGACTTCGAAGCTGGCCAAGGCGAATCACAACGCCATGGCCGACATGTTGGAACACGAGCACTCGGGCAGCGGGTTCAAGGTCGAGTCCGTCGACGAGAAGCCCAGCCTGCCCAGCCTGACCCTCACGCTCCTCCACCGCAGCTTCGTCAAGAGCTACCGCGACGTCGTTGCGTACGGCATCCGCCTCGCCATGTACACTGGCCTGGCCATCATGATGGGCACCGTCTGGCTGCGCCTCGACCCGACGCAGACATCCATCCAGCCGCTCATCAACGCCATCTTCTTCGGCTCGGCTTTCATGTCTTTCATGGCTGTTGCGTACGTGCCCGCCTTCCTCGAGGATCGCTTCCAGTACGTCAAGGAGCACCAGAACGGCCTATACGGCGCCACGGCCCTCATCATCTCCAACTTCCTCATCGGGCTACCGTACCTGTTCCTCATCTCCATTGTCTTCTCCGCCATGTCGTACTGGCTGTCCAACTTCCAGCCGACGGCCAATTCGTTCTTCACGTGGGTCTTGTGGCTGTTCCTCGACCTCTTGGCGGCAGAGTCGCTCGTCGTGTTCGTGACATCGCTGTTCCCCAACTTTGTCGTCTCGCTGGCGGTCGTAGCCTTTGCCAACGGCCTGTGGATGTCGGTCGGCGGCTTCATGGTGCCGCCCACGACCCTCAACGTCTTTTACAAGTACGTCTTCCACTACTGGGACTACCAAAAGTACGTCTTCCAGGGCATGATGGTCAACGAGTTTTCGAACCGTGTGTATTCTTGCGGCAAGGGCTGCCGCTGCATGTATGAGTCGCCGCTGGCCGACCAGTGCAAGATTGCCGGACAGGGAGTTCTGACCCAGTATGGATACCAGACGGGCCAGCTGGGCAAGAACGTGGGCATCATGATTGCCATCATCTTTGGCTATCGCCTGGCGTCGTGGGTTGTGCTGAAGCTCCGCAAGTAGGGAGGCCTTCGGCCGGAAGGCAACGATCGCTATTGTTGGATACACAGCCAGCTAGAATGTTGCTGGAAAAAGACACACCAAGGCTCGTGGACTTCATGTGGTGGCTTGTGTTGAGCAATGACGTCGCGGCCCCCTTAAATTAGCCGACGATCGGCCGGCACGCGGGTTCGAGACGTGGAACCTGCAGCTGTCTGAGCTGGTGACCAGGTTGCCAGCCAACCCTTGAATCCCTCGTCCCAGCGCAACAACCATGCATCTCTTTTGCCAAGGGCCACATGTGACCATGTGCCTTCTGTGACGACAGCTGCCAGATCCCTCGCAAAAAACCCCCAATGCCTTGATCCCGCAGTGCAGCGGTTCGCGCCAATATTCTTGAAACGACAGCGAAGCCCGGGGCATCCCCGTCCGGTGCCTGTGTCTGGGCTACCCCCTCCCGAGTCCTGACGACCGACCGAGCAACGACCACGCGGGAGCGAAACAGATCGACGACATGGCTTCGTACGGACAACAGATGGCGCACCATCACGGTCAGAAACATGGCCCTCCGATGGGGGCCCTGGGCGCAGCGCCTGCGGGGACGTTCTCTCCCGGAACGAAGATCCAGGTCGGCGGCCATCGAGTCGTGATCCAAAAATACCTCTCCGAGGGCGGCTTCGCGCATGTCTACTTGGTCAAGATGGCAAAAGCCGTCGGCGGCACCGACCTGGCTGTCCTCAAGCGCGTTGCCGTTCCAGACAAGGAGGCCCTGCGCAGCATGCGCACCGAGGTCGAGACCATGAAACGGTTAAAGGGCCACCGACCGATCGTCACGTACATCGACTCCCACGCGTCGGAGCTGAGAGGCGGAGGGTACGAGGTGTTTCTCCTCATGGAGTACTGCAACGGCGGCGGCCTGATCGACTTCATGAACACGCGCCTGCAGCACCGGCTCACGGAGCCCGAGATCCTCAGCATTTTCTCCGACATCGCCGAGGGGGTCGCCTGCATGCACTACCTGAAGCCTGCGTTGCTGCATCGCGACCTCAAGGTGGAGAACGTCCTCATAACTAGTCGAGGTTCTGCCAAGCGCTTCAAGCTCTGCGACTTTGGGTCTGCTGCGCCTCCCCGCCCGGCCCCGACCACGGTCGTCGAGTGCCGTCTGATGGACGAGGATGTCCAGAAGCACACGACGCTGCAGTATCGAAGCCCTGAAATGATTGACGTCTACCGCAAGCAGCCACTGAACGAAAAGTCGGACATATGGGCCCTCGGCGTTCTTCTATACAAGCTCTGCTACTACACGACTCCGTTCGAGGACCAGGGACAGCTGGCGATTCTCAACGCCAGCTTCAAGTACCCCAACTACCCCGTGTTCTCTGACCGGATAAAGAAGCTCATCGGTACGTGCAACACACTCCATATACTCTTCTACTTACGAACTCGACTAACTTCACGTGCAGGCTCCATGTTGAGGGAGAACATGGAAGAGCGACCCACGATATTCCAGGCCCTGAAGGAAGCTTGCGCCATGCAAGGCAGAGACGTTCCCGTTCAGGATGTAAGCTCGCTTCCGCAGCAGCAGAAGCAGCGACCCAAGTTATTGACAGCCCTGGCAGATATATGCAGGAAAGCCACGACCCGAAACCCGAACCGGCGAGAAGCGCCCGACGGACCACAAGGCGAGGCCTCAAGCCGTTGGGGCGGTCTATTCACCTCCCGTGCAAGAGGAGCAAAGTATTCCCAGCGTGGTGCCGATGAGGAGGGGGCGGCCGACCCCTTCGCCCGGTCCAACCAAGACTCTACAGAAACCAAACTCGTCCCCTAGAAAAGTCGCAGAGGGAGACCCATTCGCAGCCTTGGACTCCAAAGCTACCCGCGGGGCCGAAAATGATGAGCTGTCACCACGATTTCCTACTCTTGATGAGTTTTCCTTGCTGCACGACCAGGGCAGCCAGTTTACATTTGACTCTGCCGATTCATCTTTTCAACCGCAGGTTCCCTCCAAGGCCTCGAATCAGACAATGGCAGAGAAGCTGGCCGATGCAGCTTTCGCATCGTCCCGTAACGGCCCGGTGAACCCGAGCCCAGCACCAAGATCACACTCCGTCACACCTACCGTTCCTCGTCAGGCTATTGCGTCTCCTCTCGACAGACCGCCGTCTACGCCGTCTACTCAACCGACGACTAAGCTAGCACAGTCCATCAGCAGCAGCAACCCCGATCTTAGGGCAATTTCATCCAAGACGGCATCAAGATATGTCTCCACTGGCACCATGACAACCGACATACCTCCTGAGCAGCGCACCAGGGAGGCTGATCAGGGAACTGCGCTAAATCGACCTGAAGGCCTTCTGGTCTCTTTTTTCCAGCCTCATGCGACTCATGTGCGACAGCCGTCGCTGTCATCGCGACCGTCTCCTGAAGATGGCCGACAAGGGTTTGCGGCAGACTCTACGCTACGCACCAACACACTGCCCGGCCGACCACGTCCTGCGAGCACCAACTTCGAGTCGAGTACCTTGGAATACCTGCGAGAGAAGGAATCTTCGAAACAGCAAGGTCGCTCCGTACGGCCTCTTTCTCGCGACTCGCACCACAAATCGTCTCCGAGTCTAAACGCCAGAGCTCGCGCCAATGACGGTATCAACGCGTCCATCGGTGCCGATATCTTGATAGATGTGGATGACTCCGGCTCAGATGCTCCTAGAAAAGAATATATCAACAGAAGATCCAGCGTTCGGTCGGCCTCTGGACCTAAAACAAAGCTTGCGGGCAAATTTGGCGACGCCTTTAAGCGATTTGAGGGCAGCACTGTCGCCGAGGCCAGCAGCGGCGGTGTCAGGCCCCTGTCGCCCCAGGAGGATACTGGCCGTCGGGATCTAACGCCCATTGCGGGCTCAGTGGCAACGGATGGCCGAAGCGACGACGGGCTCGTCAACTTGGACGACGACGGCATGACTCCAGAAATGAGACGTGAAGCTGAACGGAGAAAGCTCGAGGAGGAAGAGCAGCGAGTTGCGGCTGCTCAGGCCGAGTATCGGAACCGAGTGGCCAGCGGAGGGCCACCGTCACGACCAGTACCGGGGCCTAAAAAGGCCGGAGTTGTTTCAAGAGCCCCAGCCATTCAAAGCCGAGTCCAGAGCCTGCTTGAGGAAGAGCAGCGGCCTTCCAATGCCCCGCGAACGGCGGAGGGGTATGGCAAATACACTGATGCAGCCACGGCCGCCAGCAAGACGGAAAAGCCCGCGCCTGTGATCCCGCGAAAGCCCGTATCGGTTTCCAAACCCAAGGTGGAGACTGCGTCGCAAATGGTCGGATCGATTGCATCCTCAGGGGGGCATAGCAGCGGCACCTCCTCCGCAGCACCGGCAATTTCTTCGAGGACGACTGGCAGCAAGCCCGCGGCTCCAAAGAAGCCAGTCCATCTCAATAGTGTTCCAACTGGGGCACGTCCTGCGTCACCCGTTAAAAGCAGCCAGCCTTCTCAGCAGGAACCACTCATGGCTGCTGACCTTTCGGGACAGCCAATACTAGAAATGTCGGTGCAGCAAAGGGACGACTACATTGAAGACTTTACAAAGCGGTTCCCGAGCCTGAGCGCTATGGAGACGGAGGCTGCGGGGGGTCGTGGAGGCGGAGCAGTTCGGCGATGAGCCATCTGAGCCAAGTTGTAGAGATTTATGAATACAATGTGCCACGGCAAACACGGATATGATGGATTGAATACCAATTTGTCGTCGCCCTTGTGTGAGCCGTTGGGAGGTTTCGTCAGACGTGCCGGCCCAACTGGGGTTATGCACTAAAGCAGGATTGCATGGATCTGGCGCCTTATCTTATCGCGCAGCTCGGCCATTTTTTCCCCCTTGGTGGGTCGCAGAGCATGGAGAGCATTTCCCAACATACGACACAGTTCCACTACAGACATGGCGAAACGAAAGAGACAAGCTGCCGCTGGCGGCGAGGCAGTCAAAGGATCGATCCCGAACAAGAAAACAAAAGGAACCGAGTCTGCAAAGCCAAAGGCCACACCATTCGCGGCCGAGACGATACAGATCGTGGCGGGGTCCTACGATCAGGTCCTCCACGGCCTGACGGCGACGATTGGTGCCGAGGAGGTCGAGTTTGCAGATACCTTCCTGTTCAACGCGCATGCTTCGGCCATCCGCTGCGTCGCCGTATCCCCGCCCTCGGCGGCGGTGCCTGGGCAGACGCAAAAGGTACTGCTCGCGTCGGGCAGCACCGACGAGAGAATCAACATCTACAGCCTGTCGGCGCACCGGCCGAGCAGAAAGAACCAGGACCTGCTGGCAAAGGTCGCGCCGCGGCCCATACTGGAGAACCCCAAGAACAGGGAGCTCGGAACGCTGCTCCACCACGCCTCGACGGTGACGGCGCTGCGGTTCCCGACGCGATCGAAGCTGCTGTCGGCGAGCGAGGACTCGACGATTGCGGTGGCGCGCACGCGCGACTGGTCGGTTCTAAGCACCATCAAGGCGCCGATACCGATGGCGCAGGGGCGGCCGAGCGGAGACACGGCGCCGTTTGGGGGCACGCCGTCGGGCGTCAACGACTTTGCCATACACCCCAGCATGAAGCTCATGATTAGCGTGAGCAAGGGCGAGCGGTGCATGCGGCTGTGGAACCTCGTGACGGGCAAGAAGGCCGGCGTGCTGAGCTTCGGGAGGGACATGCTGCAGGAGATTGGCGAGGGGAAGCACTCGACCGGAGAGGGACGGAGGGTGGTCTGGGGGAGCGCCGACGGGGCTGATGAGTTTGCCGTGGGGTTCGACCGCGACGTCGTGGTGTTTGGGATGGACAGCGTACCAAAGTGCCGGCTGTTCGCGACGGCAAGGACAAAGGTGCACCAGTTCAGCTACGTCACGCTGGATGAGGAGACGGGCCTGTCGCTCGCGGCCGTCTCAACCGAGGATGGCCGCATCGTCTTCTTCTCAACAAGGGCAGACGACCTGTCCAAGCCAGAAGACGCCAAGGGCAAGGCGCAGAAGCTGGAGGTGGCCAAGCTGGTGGGCTTCGTCGGCGGCAAGGACGCGGGCGTCACGGGCCGGATCAAGGACTTTGCCGTCGTGCGCGGCGAGGCCAACGCGGCGACGCTGTTCGTGACGGGCGCCAGCAGCGAGGGCAGGATCCGGCTGTGGAGGCTGCAGACGGAGGAGCTGCTGGCAGCGGCGGGCGCGAAGGAGCCGTTGGAGAGGCCGCTTGGGAAGCTGGTGGGGACGTACGAGACGCAGAACCGCATTACGTGCCTGGCGGCGTTTTTGATGATTCCGCGGCCGCAGGGTGCAGAGGACAGCGAGGATGAGGTGGATGGGTCTGATTCCGGGGACGAGGACGAGGACGAGGACGAGGACGAGGACGAGTGATGTAGTCGGTAAGCGCCGGGCAGGACTGCCTAGAGAGCGGAATACCTGCCGTCAGCCTAGACTGGATGAAGCACTTGATCCCCCGAAGCGTCAAGTCAAGAGAAGCGTCTTCCGCTTGCTCACATGCCGACCTGACGCTGCATGCACCCCGGCACGCCCAGCATTACACAGCAGCTGCACCGCGTCCGGCGCATGCGGCCGGTGCAGGCCATGGACGGCGTCGCACCCTGGACAGGCGGCGACAGCAGCGGCGCGACAGCAGCGGCGCACCGCAACTCCACGCTGGCCGGTTGGGGCAACGGGGCCGGGCGGGATTGGCCGCGCGCGACGGCGGGAGCATCGTCAGGAGCATCGTCAAGTGGTCACCTGGGCTAGCGCCGTCCCCAGGCGCCGATCTGCAGCGGGGACGGTTGCGATGGGGCGCCGGCCAGTCGTTTGGCCGGCTTCGGCGGCTTTGGTCATCGCGACGCTGCCGAGGGCCGCCCCAGGCGCCAGCCCTCGTCTCGACCGTCGTCGAACATCTTGCATCCGCCTCTGGCCCTCGCATCTGCTCTGGCCCTCGCATCTGCCTCTGGCCCTTCCCAGCGACGCATTCTACGCCTGTGCTCGGTCCGTACCGAGGACGCGCGTTCCTCTCCCCGGCGCCGACTTCCCCTGCCCTCGCGACTTCATTCTGCGGGATCCCGACGTCGACCATGGCCGACGACGGGCCCCAACTCGTGCGGCCTGTCCCGCGACGGCCCTTCAACCCCAAGTTCACGGGCGCCACCCCCCCCGACGACGACGACGGGCAGCACTCGCCCCCGTCCGGCTTCGCCCTGAGCCAGCCCGACCTCTCCGCCTCGCGCTTCCTCGACCCGGCCTTCACCCCGACGGACGCGGCGTCCATCAGCCGGCCCCCATCCTTTCTGAACCTCACCTCGTCGACGCTCATGGGCATCTACTCGCAGGCCACCTCCAACCGCGACCGCGACGAGCCGGGCACACCCTGGGGCACCGGCGCCCAGACCCCGATCCAGTGGCCCAGCATCGACGACGCCACCTACGAGCTCATGCGCGACCGCTCCCGCCTCCCGCGCCGGCGCTCGACCTGCTGCCCCGGCGACGAGACGGGCAGCAGCCCGCCGCCCTCGGCCGCCGCGAGGGCGCTCTCGCTGACGTTCCGCGCCGGCTTGCTCTTCCTGCTCGGCGTGGGCTACGGCGTGCTGGTGACGCGCCTGCACACCGAGCAGCAGTACCTGGCCGACCTGGCCGAGGGCATCATCAAGCCCGGCGCCAACTGGAAGTACCTCGCCTTCTGGGGCGTCTCGGGCGTCGCCCTCGGCTCGCTGCTGCCCTGGTTCGACAAGGTGTGGGAGCGCACGTTTGGCAGCGAGCTCGACGGCGATGCCGTGACCGGTGGCGACGGCGACGGCGCTGCCGAGAAGGAGCTCGGGCCGGGCACGGACTGGGCGCTGGTGATGCGCGCCATTGGAGCCTTTGTAGGCATCATTTTTGCCATTGTGAGTTTGGTGGCGGAGGTGTATCCGGAAGAAGCAGCTCTCCCCTGCGGCCGACTAACACAAGGTCCTGCAGCGCAAACTGGCCTGGGCCTCCACCCTGCAGGTGTCCGCCACCCTCGCCCTCGTCAACCCCTTCCTGTGGTGGCTCATCGACCGGAGCAAGCCGGGCTTCCTGCTGTCGGCGGGCGTCGGCCTGACCGGGTCGATGCTGCTGCTCGGCGTGAAGCCGGACATGATGCCGGCACCGTCCCGGCCGGCGCCGCCGCACGCCGCCGAAGCCACGTTCCACAACGCGTCGGCCACGGCGGACGCTCCGGCGCCGGCGGTGGTGCTAGGCGGGCTGGCGAGCCAGGAGACGGTCGAGACGGGCGTGTGGATGCTCAGCGTGCTGTTCTGCAGCTGCGTGTGCTTCGGCAACATCGGGCGCAGGCTGGCGTGGAGCCGGAGCGCGGTGGGCAGGGGACGCTGGGGAGGCGTGCGGTGAGAGCACAGCTCTCTTTTGATTTCTCGACGCCATGGGCGCTTTCATGTCTGCTTGGGTATGTTGACGGGCGGCGATGCCCGCGCCGGTAGTCCATGGAGACTCGGCGCGGACCAGACAGATGCTGGTCAACGAGAGCGCCAATTTCCACAGCGGCCACCCCTGGCCTGATGCCGGATTAGGCGATATACTGCTAATGAGGACGGCCCCGATGGGTTTAGCTACTGCGCTCGTGACGGGTCACGGGTGACGGGTGACGGGTGATGCGCACGACGTCCACGCCGCAACGTCCACGTAGCAGCAAGCAGCCAGCGGGATGTGCAGACATAGTAATGGCGTTGGTCTGCGCGGCATCCGAGCATGGTGCACATGGCAGTACAGGGAAGACGCATCCGCGCTCCAATCCGCCCGGCCGTTGTCGCTGACGCCTGCTCGTACGACAACAGGGCGCGTCGCCGGCTGCGCCCACGTCATAAGCCGAGGCCTTTGCCAACCGTCTCGGCAGTTGCAAACGGTGGCCGAGCCGGGTCCGCGACCGCCCGTCTGTCCTACGCCGCAGGGCCGCCCCGGATGACCGGGGCGCCGGTTCCAACCTTTCGGCCACGACACCGCGGCTGCCGCGACTGGAGGCCCCGCTCTGTTTGGGATGTTGATTAACCCGGTGACAGTCGAACGAGAGAGGCCGGACATGTATCCTGCCCTTTCCGAGGAAAGACGAGGGCATAGGAGGCCGGTCACGGCAGCGTCGACGGCACGGATCCCACGCCACCATCTCACGGCAGATCTCACGGCACCATCTCACGGCACGACACCACGGCACGACACCACGGCACGACACCACGGCACGATACCACGCCCCGCACTGCTCCCTTGACAAGGCTCGTCCATGTCCCCAAACGAGCCAGACCTGGCCGCGTCCAGCCCGCTCCCGGATCCGCAAGAGCCTCGAGGCGCCGCCAGCCAGCCCTCGCCCGGCACGGCGCCGCCGAGCCTCGGGGAACTCCAGGCGGAGCAGCAGCAGCAGCAATCTCAGACGCAGGCAGATCTAACATCCACATGGCAGCATCAAGATCAACAAGGCAGTGACCGAGGCCCAGGCCAGCCTCCGGTCGAGCATAGAACCCCCTTGCCAGAGCAGGCTCGCGAAATCGTCCGCCTCTTCCAATGTCCCTGCTGCTCCGTCCCGTACAAGGACGCCGTCACTCTCCCCTGCGGCCGCAGCATCTGCAAGACGTGCCTGCCAGAAACCCACGCCCGCATCAGCATCACCTATCCGGCACTGCCAAACCGCTCGCAGGCTTTCCGGTGCCCCTTCGACGAGTGCAACAAGGAGCACGTCCTCGGCGACTGCGGTGTCGACGTCATTCTCGGCAAAATGGTGCAGATCATGCAGGATGAGATTGAGCGAGCCAAGGCCGACGCCCTCGAGTTGAAGCTGTCTACGCAAATCGTGATCAAGGATCCATTGGAGGCGGCTGGCATCGCGTCTCTCGTACGAGTTGTTAATGGCGGCAGGCTCGCAGCCACTTGGACTTTGGCGGCAGAGGGCGGACTCTTGTTCGAGGCCGAGGCCACCTACCGCGAGTCACCCTCGTCCCCTCCCCGGGAGGACCTGACGAACCTTGAGACAGAGTCCCTGAGCAGGGTGCAAGAAGCCTTGCGCGGCGAGATGGACTGCCAGATCTGCTACGCCCTATTATATGACCCCCTGACGACCGGATGTGGCCATACCTTCTGCCGCCCATGTCTGCATCGCGTCCTGGACCACTCTCGAAATTGCCCTGTTTGTCGCCAGGAACTCTCCATAAACCCTCTCCTCAGGCACGGCTCGTGCCCTCCCAACAAAAACATCAAGAGGATCATGGACATGTTCTGGAAGGACGAGTTGGTCGCGCGAGGGGAGACTGCCGCCGCCGAGCTCGCTATGCGGCTTCAGGACCTAGAGCCCCTCTTTATCTGCACCCTAGCATTCCCCATGATGCCGATCATCCTCCATATTTTCGAGCCGCGGTACCGGCTCATGATTCGCCGGGCGTTGGAAGGGGATAGGACGTTTGGGATGGTGTTGCCGAGGCGGCGGCGGCAAAGCGGCGACCGTTGCTTTCACGGGCTCGGGACGCTGCTCCGTATAGTGCGTTCAGAGGTTTATCCCGATGGCCGCAGCCTCATCCAGGCGGTCGGGCTCTCGCGGTTCCGCGTTCTGCAGCACAGGGAGTTTGATGGGTACACGGTCGGCAGGTTGGACCGCATCGACGACGTCAGCTTGGAGGAGGAAGAGGCCATGGAGGCGGCAGAAGTAGGGGCGGGAATCCAGGCTGCGGGGGATAACCACGACGAGGACCGTGGCATCCATACCCAAGACGCGGACAACGACGGAGATGCGGCGCACGTGCACGACGACTCTTCGAGGCCCGGCATCCCGCCAAGACCAATGCGAGTCGCCGACTTGGATAGGATGACAACCCAGAGCCTCATACAGTATGCGACCGGCTTCGTGGCGCGCATGCGGGCCCAGAGCGTACCGTGGCTGGCGGACCCTATGCTGCGCCTCTACGGCGAGTGCCCGGACGACCCGGCCGTGTTCCCCTGGTGGTTCGTCAGCATGTTGCCCGTCAAGGACGTCGAGAAATATCGACTGCTGCGGACGCTGCGCGTGCGTGACCGGCTGAAGATTTGTGGCGCATGGATTATTGAGATGGAAACGGCGCCGTGGTAGGTAGGTTTTGTCCCGCCTTTGCTGATTTGCCAACACGTCATACATACCCCTGAGCCGCGGCGGGCGATGCGTTTGTTCTTGCGCCCCATGGCCTTGACTGTCCCCCAACATTGGGAGCGAAACGTGGCTAAGATGTGATCCTTGACAGGACTAACTGGCGTTGGCCATCGAGACGTCCTTTCACGACCGCGCCGTCCTATGAGCAGCACCTGGTGGCAGCCATCGTCAGGGAAGCCGTGGACTGGACGTGGTACGAACCAATATCGACGGACTGGACGAAGCATTGGGCATGGTATAGATATGCATCACGGGCGGCCGCGAGAACTGCTCTGCTATTTTTCCTTCTGCATTCGGAGCGTACAGGAATATCCATAACGACGTGTTGCTCCCATTCATACTTGAGCAGAACGAATGGTAAGAGGGAAGGCGAAGCATGGGAAACATCAACCAAAAACGGCGAGGAAGCATAGGACGCGGCGTCTAGCAGGTAGTGGAGAGAAGACTGAGAATCCATTATTATTCCTAACCCAGCCATCTCAAGCCTGGTGGTCTGAATGTCACTCCACGCAGGATACGACGAGACATGTCCCATAAGCCTCAGCCCGCAATGTTTTCCGTAAGCAATTTCCCGAATCTGCGTAGAATTATTATCCCAGCCCATGATCCTGCAATTTTCCCAGTCTCCGCAGCCTTCACACCAAATCCCAAGAAACCCGTATGCCCGTAACCGCCGATCATTCCCCAGAAACTCATAGCCGTGTCCCCGGTGCAACCACGACGCATCAGAAACGCTGAAAAATCCCCACAAGACATAAACGCGCGAGAGCATGCCAACTCACCAGTTTCCGCGGTCTACCAGGCCCCCGGAGTTAGCCGCCATTGTCGGATCACCCCAGCTCGGGACGGTTGGAAACGCATCCCACGAGCCTGGCATCACGTTGCTAGCCTCCACAACAGGCGGGCGGTTATCTGCCTCTGTGGTGGTCCCCCACTGGCTCGCTGCACCATTTACACCCTCGTCGGTAGGTTGCGCCTCCTGGTTGTTCCAGTTCCCGTTATTGTTCGCAGCACTTCCATTCCCGTTCCCATTGCCCCAGGCGCCGTTACTCCCGTTACCGTGTCCATCTCCGTCGGTATTATTCCATCCCGCCGCATGGCTCGAATCAAGGTTGGCATTTGGCGTTTCGCCATGGCCTGTCTGATTCTCCCACTGGGTTGGCACTTCCTGCGTGCCACTCGCGCCCCAGTTGTCTTGTGGCTGATCAGCGTTTTTCCACGCGCCGTTGTCCTGCGCGGTGCTTCCCCATGCGCCGTCAGCAGGTTGTCCTGCATCGCCAGCGCCATCGTTGCTCGGAAAGCCTGTGTTCGCGGGATTGGAACCAGCGGCGTTATTCGCACCGTTCCGTTGGCTGGCATGAGACGGAACCCGACTTCCGTACGTGCTAAACTGTGAAACGACTCTCGGCTTATAGTAGGGGTTGTTCTGGAGATCCTGAGGCAGTTAGAAAACTGTGTCAAATACCACGGGGAGTGGTGTCCGACCTTGACACTGCCGGGCGCGACGTTGTTGGCGCCATCCTTGTCCTTGTGCTTGCTGAACGGAGATGCGCCATTTGCACCAGACATGCTGAAGGCCCCCTTATTGCCATTGGGGTTCGGGACGGGGTTGGGATTGGGGTTGACATTGGGGTCCTGCCACATGCCAGGTGGCACGCCCTGAGCAAAGCCGCCAGGAAAGCCCGGGGCGAATGCGGGCGGAGGGCACATTGCGTTGTAAGATGTGAGAGGCATCCCTTGTGTGATGGGCACATGATCTTGGCCTTTCTGGAGAGGGGCTTGGTTGAATCCATAATAGTACGGGTTCTGCGTAGGATGCGGCATGCCGACAGGTAGTGGGCGCCCAGACGCGTCTCGGCGAGGATACAAGGCGCGTCCTTGACCGCTCCCATAAACAGGCCCATGGTATACGCGTAAAACGCCATGCTCTGGGTCGTAGTAGGCGTTTGGGGGGGGATCTTCGGGCGACTCGACGACCCTCTCAGTCTGGACAACCTCCGCACGGATCGGCTCAATAAGGTTGGGACGGCGAGGGTGAGGCGCTAGGAATGCTTCTGGATAGTCGCCGTTCTTGTTGCCGGTCCTGTGCTTAATTTTCTTCTTGGTGGCATCTGCAGCCTTTGCCGGTGTGTTGTCGGGCTCCTTCTGAGGCTCCGTGGCCTCCTCCTTGTTGGCCTTGCCGTGCTTGTTGCCTCCTTTCTGATTGCCATCGCCCTTGTTCTGCTGCCTGTCCTTGCCTTTCTGCTTGTTCGATTCTTGCTTGTCCTTCTCAGCTCCCTTCTTCTTCGACTTGGCTTCGGTCTCATCCTCGGTGGCCTTGGCGGACTCGGATGCCTCGTCATCGGCTTCGGACTCGACCTTCTTCTCGTTGCCCTTTTTGCCCCCTTTCTTCTTGGGCTTTGCCGAGTCCTGATTCTTGGCTTTGGGGGTGCTGTCAGCCTCGGATGCTTCATCTGCCGTGGCACATTTCTTCGACTTCCCCCGGCCTCGTGCGCAGCGCGAGCACATACACGTGGGATGGGGCTCCGAATCGGCCTCGCTGTCCGAGCTGGCCGCATTCTTCTTGCCCTTCTTGCCCTTGGACGACTTCTTGGCCGACGCGTCGGAACTCTCAGTTTCGGTCGTCTCCTTGTCCGACTTGGACGATGGGGCCGACTCGGACGACGGGGCCGACTCGGACGCCTCGCCCTCCGACTCTGACGAAGCTGCGGTGGCCTTCATGGCCGACTTCTTGGGCGTGTCTACGAAGCGGACCTTTTTGACGACGCTTTCGGCAGTTGGCGAGGAGGCCGATCGCCCAGAACGCGGGTAGGTGACCTTGAGGCTATCTTCCTCCGTCTCGTCATCGGTCGTGACTTCGACCTTGACGATTCCTCTCTGCCTGTGCAGCTTCCGGGGTCGGATGCCGAGTGCGTTCTCGATGCTCCGTCCAACCGCCCATTCACAGAAAGTCGAGGGGTACTTCCGTCCGAAGCCCTTGCCCTGCGGCATTTTGACGGTTGGTTGGCCTGTTGTGGTGCGACGCCGCAACTGCGAGCCCCCTGGTTGAGGAGGCAACGGCGAAAGGCGACGCGAGCTCCGGAGAGATCAGGGACGAGCGCCGGGGAGGGCCTGCGCATCGAAGCCGACGTACACGCCGACTGCCTCGAGTCGAGAGGGTGCCTGCGGTGCAACGACGCGCGAAGAGACGGTGCGCTGCGACGAAACCGGCGGTGCCGGGGAGCTGGAGGTGTAGGGATGAAGGTGTCCAGGCACGAGGAGCGCGCCTCGGGGCCGGGGAAATCCACCCGCTCAACAGGCAGCAGGGGCGGTCTGGCCAAGGGGAGAACGGAGCAGGTGCTATTCACTCGGCATTACAACTTGCCCTTCTGCTGCGACGCCGCCTCCCACCGCCTGTTGATCTGCACATTCTGCCAGAGCCTCCACGCCGCCACCGTCAGGGCCAGCGGCGGGCAGCCCAGCAGCGCCCACGACCACCACTCGGGGCTCGACCTGCGCATCGTCGCCATGGCCTCCTCGAGCTTCTCCGCAAGCTCCTCCCTGGTCCCGTCGTTCCACAGCACCACGCCCCTGCCGTCCCCCCGTGCCGCGCATCTGGCCGCCTTGGCGCGCACGTCGCCCTGGCTGCGCACGCGGTTCTCGGCGTCCTCCCTGCTGAGGTGCGCGTCGCGGGCCATGAGCCGCTTCAGCTGCGTCTCCGCGTCGCCGACGGCCACGACCATGGTCACGCCGCAGAAGCGGTCCAGCCGGCTCTCGAACAGCAGCGGGATGTCGAGCACCACGGCCCAGTGGCCGCGCAGGTAGCAGCCCAGCACCGCCTTGAACATCTCCTTGCGCACGGCCGGGTGCACGATGCCGTTGAGCACGGCTCTGTCCCGCTTGAGCGCCGCGTTGTCGCCGAACACGCGCTTGCCCAGCGCCGCGCGGTTCAGCGGCCTGCCTTTTCCGTCGGGGCCGTTTTCCGGCATGGAGTCTGACGGCTCGACCAATAGATCGGGCGTTGTAGGTCCAAAGTGCTTCACGATGGCATCGTATCCGCCAGTGCCGGGCTCGACGACCTTGCGCGCGAGGACATCGGCGTCGACGATGGGCAGTGAATGTGGTTGTGAGGACAGCAACGACGACACGGTCGACTTGCCCGTCGCAATTGACCCCGTCAATCCAATGAGAAGCATGTTGCCGGACCCGGCCGCGCGATTGGTGCGATATTGACGTGACGAGGACGGGGGTGAGTTGAGGATGAGGTTCTGGCATCCGGCTGTCGGATAAACAATGCCCTTGGTTGGGGCATCCGTCCACTTTTCCAGCCAGCACCCGCGACGGCAAATGGGAAGAATCGCAGTCTTCAAGACTCTGATCCTTTGCCATCATTGCCTCGCAACTCAAACCGGCATTATTTCGCCCAACCTGTCGAACTTTGGTGTGCAATGCCCTCCCCAGTGCCGGCGCCGATGAGCCTATTATACCACGGATGCACCGTCCATCTCATAATATCTCCGGCGCGCCGGATTATGCGCGCGATGGTCATGCTTTTGCTGTGGCTCTCGATCTTGACTCGCAATGTCGCCGCGAGTCTACCTTTTACGCCGCATGAAGAGGAATACTCCGAAGCCCACGGACGCAGATACCGCAAAATCACGTAGTTGGGGCAAAGGATATCCCCGCTATCGCTGCCGAGGCGCGTTTAGCTACCTCCGGATCGAGATATCGATAATATAATCAATCGCTTGACCCCGAAGGGCAGGAGAAAAAAAATCGCTGTATATTATCGACTAAGATATAAGAGAGGTAAGAAT
Source organism: Tolypocladium capitatum (assembly GCA_002901185.1). Classification (NCBI taxonomy): domain Eukaryota; kingdom Fungi; phylum Ascomycota; class Sordariomycetes; order Hypocreales; family Ophiocordycipitaceae; genus Tolypocladium; species Tolypocladium capitatum. The sequence continues at coordinate 21,262 of NRSZ01000662.1, forward strand.
GGAAAATTAAATAGAAAATTACAGAAGATGGACGTATTTTATAGCTGTAATTTAGATGGAGTATTATGATAAAGAGTCATGTTATTCCTATGTATTGTGTTATATCTTCTGTCTACCGAGATATGCTAATATGTCCTTTCCTTTCTACGAGATCTATAAAAGGAATGGCCTATAGGCCTCGACAATACTAGCAAAGACACAGCTCGATATGCCCTAGTTTCCTCATGGAGAATATAAAGCTGTAGGCGCTACTCACCACTTGTGTTTTCGTACACGCCTTTAAGCAGCTTTACTGAATAATAGCGAGTAAAACGGCAACGGCGGCAATTGCGAGGAAGGGAGAGGAACGGCAGAGAAACGGTGTGGTTGTGGTTGCGGTGATGATTCAAGGAGGAGATCAAAGCAAACCGTCCGAGATGCTGTTTGCCCCATCGGGCGTGCCTGCTCTACAAATGGTTTCCCTTCTCGAAATCTCCTTCTCGAAATCTCCTTCTCAACGGTGTACTTCCGCCGATAGAGACCATGGGCCAAAAGTAAACAGTCTACCTCAAAACCTCACTAGCCAGTCACCCGCCATGAGGTGTTCAACACCTTAGATGCAGATACAAACGGTCCTTGGGCTTCTCAAACATCCAAGATGCCCGACCACCTCGCTCGCCATCCGACCGTGGTTTTGTGGCTTGCCCAGTCCCACGATGCGATATAAAAAGCTTGCCGCCTTGGGTACTTCTCCGAGACACTCGCTGACCTAACGCTCGCTTAGGACGGACCCCCTGGCGTCGCGGGACAACCCGACGTCACTCGTTCATTTCCTCACTTCCTCTGCTTTGTCCCTGGCCTTGATGCACGCCATGGCCATGCCACGGAGAATATCGCGACTCGTCCTGCTGACGGGCCTCGCCCTCACCGTGATACTTGTCCTACACCTGACGCGCTCGTCGTCCCCCCCGCCGCCCCACTTCATGCCGACGACGCTCGACTGGACAACGATCCACCAGTTCCACCCGCCGTCCTCGATCAAGCCGCTGCCGACGGGCAAGCCCAGGACGCTCCCGCGCGTCCAAGCGCCCCCCAGCGCATTCGCCAGCTCTCCCAAGACCGACGAGCGCAGGGCCGCCGTCCGCAGAGCCTTCAAGCGCAGCTACGACGCCTACAGGACGCATGCCTGGATGCGCGACGAGCTGATGCCCGTGTCCGGCCGTCACAAGGACCCTTTTGGCGGCTGGGCGGCCACGCTCGTCGACTCGCTGGACACGCTGTGGATCATGGGCTTCAAGGACGAGTTCGCCGTGGCGTCGGCCGCCGCGTGCACCATTGATTGGGCCGACACCACGGCCCGCGCCGCGAACCTCTTCGAGACGACGATCCGACACCTGGGCGGGCTGCTGAGCGCGTACGACCTCAGCGGCGACCGCGCGCTGCTGGACAAGGCGCTCGAGCTGGGCGAGATGCTATACCATGGGTTCGATACGCCCAACCGGATGCCCGGCTTCTGGTTAAACTTCGAGGAAGCGCGCACAGGTCAGCTGGTCGCCGGGTTGAACGACCCCTCGGCCTCTCCCGCATCGTTGTGCGTGGAGTTCACGCGCCTGTCGCAGCTCACCGGCGATCCCAAGTTCTACGACGCCACAGATCGAGTAACGCGGTTCCTCGAGCGGACGCAAAACGAGACGCTGCTGCCCGGCATGTGGCCGACGACGCTAGACTTTCAAAACGAGCAGGCCGTAAGTAGCCAGTTCACATTGGGCGCTCTAGCCGACTCCCTATACGAGTACCTGCCCAAGATGCATGCGCTCCTTGGCGGCGTCGACGATACGTACGAGAAAATGTACCGCGTCTCCATGGACACGGCCGTCCGGCACCTGCTCTTCCGGCCCATGCTGCCGGACCAAAAGGATGTCCTCTTCACGGGCGACTGGCACGCCAACGCCGCCGATAAGTTCATGCCCAACAGTCAGCACCTGACCTGCTTCGTCGGCGGCATGTTCGGCCTTGGTGGGCGGCTCTTCGATATCGACGAGCACGTCTCCCTGGGCGAGCGTCTCGCCCGTGGCTGTGGCTGGGCCTACGCGAGCTTCCCCACCGGCGTCATGCCCGAGATTTTCGACTTGATGCCCTGCAAGACGCTCGAGCCGTGCGCCTGGGACGAGGACCTCTGGCGTAAGCACGGCGACACGAATCTGGCCAAGGGCTTCACCAACGCGCGCGACAGACGGTACCTGCTGCGACCTGAGGCGATTGAGAGCATCTTCATCCTGTACCGCATCACGGGCAAGCCGGAGCTGCAGGACATTGCGTGGGATATGTTCCAGAGCATCATGCGCTCTACAGAGACGGAGCTGGCCAACTCGGCGATTTCGGACGTGACGGAGACGGGGGAGACGAACAAGGTCGACTCCATGGAGGTAATTATCCCCCCTTTCATCCCGCAAGCCAAGACTAAGGCCGGTTTTGCAGAGCTTCTGGATGGCGGAGACGCTCAAGTACTTTTATCTCATCTTCTCGCCGCCCGACTTGATTAGTCTGGACGAATTCGTGCTCAACACGGAGGCACACCCCCTGCGGCGACCGACATGAAGGGCTCAGCGTGTGTGACTAGATCAAAAACCTCGCGTTGAACGGTCACGAGGTCCATCAAATGTCGTACCGCCGTGAGAACGGAGTCGTCCTCGCGGCAAATACGCAGGTTCTCGACGCAAACGTTGGCTCTCAATAAGAGGCCCAGCATGAAGCGCGGGTTCGCCCTGTCGTGGCGGTTTACGAATCTACCGAGAGAAACTACTCCCGCAAGGCGGAAATCTCTGAGCGTCAGAACAGAAGACATAAATAATGCGTAATATTAGACTATCCATGGGCACGTCCCGAATGCGTTTGGATGCACAATGAGAGCCACCAGCCACTTGAAGCTGGCTTGGATTCAGCATGACTGGGCGTCCGATGTCCGCCTCACATAAGAGGCGGTGCAAATTCTGCACAGCTACACACAAAACATGTCACGCATCGAAGACGACAAAGTATGTTGACCAATCTTGCAGTTCCCGGGGTGCCTATCGCCTAGCAAAATCCATGTGCCCTTTTCCTGTACGCGTACAGCCACGTCCAGACCACACGTAACTCGCGACAAAACCACCACCATTTTGTGACCTTTTTTTGTCGTATTTTCGTCGTCATTTCCGTAACCAGTTTCGCAGAGGGTGGTCGGTCCTCTCGCAAACGCATTATGAGCGGCAAACTCCGGGAATGCGGTCAAACTTGATCGAGTGTTAGGTAAAAAGCTTGACGTGGTAGCATGGGAGATCGGTGGCATACCTGTTTCAGGGGCGACAAGCATCGAGCAAGTCGAGATTAGAAACGCAAGGTGTTTCTCTGACGATGTTAGTTAAGGCTGGGGTGGCATGGTGGAGAGGACACAAACCTTGTCAGCAGTGTACCATTTCCGTACTTGAAAGGAGAAGACTTAGGGGGTCATGCAGTTGCTGAAAGAAGCGTCAGCCATGTCAATGCCGCGCCTCAAGCCAAACCGCATGTCCCAAAGCACGCCCCTCCTAAACAAACTTACAACTCAACGATTAACCCATATACGAGCTTTTGTGCTCCAGAACTAGTCGGGGAGGCGCACGGCGTAGAACCAACCCTCGTCGGTGACGTACCAGCGGACGGCCATGCGGTCGATGGTGTAGCGGCTGCGCTGCGTCCAGTTGCCGTCCTGCTCGCGGCAGTAGTAGAAGCGGCTGGGGTCGTCGTCGCTGGGCTTGAAGTCCTGCGGCTCGAAGAGCTTGTTCTGGTACGCAAATTCCGCCTGGCGGACCATCTCCTCGTTGGGTGTGCGTCCAAGGCCAGACACCTCGGGGCCGGCACTGGTGGGACCACCTGCGATGATGGGTACCGGGCCGTTGAAAGCGGCGGCGGCATTCATGCCCCCCTGGACCATCATGGGCTGGCAGCCGCCGGGAAAGAGCTGTGCTCCTCCGGCCACCGCGGCCGCGGGAGAGGGAGCCTGGACGGGGTAGTAGGCCTGGCCGTTGATCATGACGGGTTGGGGCTGCTGCACGATGTGGTGCCGGGGTAAAACCCCGGGCTGCGGCGCGACAACGTAGCCCTGCTGACCGAAGGGGATGCCGCCCGGCTGCTGTAGGAGGGACTAAGTCAGCTGGTGGTTCTTGACGAGTGAGGACTTGACGGGCCGGAGAGCGAGAGAGACGGGACATGTGAGGAAACGTGAGGTGAGCCACTTGGCCGACGGAACCATGAGCCGAGTAAACAATCAAACAACCAAACAGAGAGAGCCAGGACATGACAAGACAAGAGCACTTGCATGGTAGGTATATCCGTTGAGGTAGTGCGTCTTGGGCACCAGCACGGAAAAGGCAGCAGCCGTAGCAGCGGGCATCTCGGCGGCGGCAACGGCAGCAACAACAGGGACAAGGTGAACAGGTGGAACAGGGAGACCGACTTGAGCGCCGTGGAAGGGCACGCCCTGGACGGGAGGGCCGCCAGCGTCGAAGCGCGGCACGTAGACGTGGGGAATCGGCCCAAACGTCGAGTCGGGCACGGGCGGCTGGAAGTTGACGCCCGTGGGAGGCGGTCCCGCGTTGGAGTACGAGGCCATGATGGGCGAGGCGAGGTGCACAGGGTGCTGCTGCAGCGGGTTGGGGTGGTGCCCGATGTAGGTGACGCCGTGGTGGCCGGCAGGATGCTGCGGCTGCTGGCCGGCGTTGACGGGCGCGGCGAACAAGGCAGACGCCAGCTGCGGTTGCTGCGGTGCCGCGAAAGCAGCCGGGTGGGAGATGCTGCGGCTCGGGTCCGCCGACGTGAACCACTGGCCGCCGGGGAGTCCAGGCACGGCAGAGCCAGGCGCAGGGCCGATGGCCGGGAAGCTGGCCGGCTGGGTGTCCCTGTTGCCGCCGCGCTCGTTGCCCGCCTCGCCGTTGGTGCTGCCGATGCCGGTGCCGCTGCCGATGCCGCTGCTGATGCCGCCGCGCTTCTGCTCAAAGTGCACCTGGCGAGGCGCGCTGCTGGCAGCGAGGTGCTCTGCCGAGCGGAGGCGGCGCGCGGTCTTGGGAGACTTGGTGTCGGCGCCTGCCTCGGGCATGGCTGGGCTCTCGGGCAAGAGAGATGCTTGTCCTCGCTCGTGTAGACGCCGTAGGGGGTTGTTGCCGATGGGAGGGATGAGAGCCTTGTCTGCACACGAGACGAGAAAGGGGTCAGGGGGAGTTGCGGCACGGCAACAACGCGTGTGTGTGGGAGCAGAGTCTGCACGCGCACAGCCCGCTGCAGAGATAAATAGCTTTCCCCCAGCCTCCCTAGGTCAGCAGTGGCGGGAACGGGCTGCCAGAAACCGGAGCCGTGCAGCTGGCAACGGGGTGCCTGTTGACTGGCGCTGGCGTGCAAACAACTCGCCTCGAACAGGGTCTCGCACATTGGCCCACGCAGCCCATCCAACGACAGACACGGGCTAAAGAACACAGAAGTCGAACGAGAGAGAGAGAGGAAAGGCGGTTATGCTTACCAGCCGTTGCAAGACCCATGAGTTGCCGTCGTGCGTCCAAAAGGAATGCTCCGGCATCGAGTCCAGCGGGTCGTCGTACTGCGTCCACGTCCACGGGAAACAGGGCAGGCACATTCTGGCGCTACCTCTAGAGGCCTGTGCCTTGTTCTCCTCGTCGGCCGACTCGGGGGCGTTGGCTTTGTGTGCGTTGATACGACGGGGGCGAGTTGTCGTCTGGTGACGGTCTCGAGTCTCGATTGGACGAAACCTGCTGGCACCCAGCCGTTCGGCGAGTTTTGCTTGTCTCCTCAACTGCTTTCAGCCATAGTCGTCAAGATCCGTTTTCTGGCTTGATTCACTGTGACCGAACAATGGAGTGCTGCCGGTGTTCGCCTGGCGGCGTTCGGCGTTGCTGAGTCTTCGCCCAAGGCCCCATCCCTTAATTCACCCC
>NRSZ01000093.1:0-13352 GCA_002901185.1 Tolypocladium capitatum
GGTGGCGGAATCTACAAGAGGTTACTTCGCAGAGTACCTATTATTAGGTTGACCAACACCGACCAACACAGACGCCATGAAAGGTTATTCCGCAACAAAAGGTAGAGGCAGAGTTGTCTGCTAGTTGCTGGCGGCGATTCCGTAGACAAACGCGACTACATCCCAGCCTTGACAATGAAGAAGGGCAAGGCCATCGGCCCCGGCTCGTCGTCTGCTTCTCGGGATCAAGAGTCAGACGACGACAGTCCTCTCTTCTTCTACATGCCCAAGGCAAAATATGGCGAATTCTGCCAGTGGCACCCGTCTGTGTTTACCGTTTCCAAGGATGACATATCGCAGCTGCTCGGACGCGTCGTCGACGAAGCGGACACGGACGGCGCGGCCTCCATCACGGTCAACTGCGCCGAGCAGTTCATGATGTACTGCAAGGCAGCCCGATTCGGTGACACGGAGACGCAAACACGCGTCCTCGCGACCACGAGCCCCAAAGAGCAAAAGCGGCTCGGCAAGCAGACGGCGGGCTTCACGGATGAGAGTTGGGACGAGGTCAAGAGCGCCGTGGTCGAGGGGGGCAACATGGCCAAGTTTGCGCAGAACCCACAGCTGAGGCGCACACTGATGGCCACGGGGGAGAGGCAGCTCTGCGAGGCGGCATCCAGGGATCGTGTATGGGGGATTGGATACGCGGCGCACAGGGCAATGCCGATGAGGAAGCACTGGGGGGAAACCCGCCTGGGAAAGGCGTTGATGGCGGTGCGGGAGAGGCTGAGAAGGGAGGAAGACGAGGCCAAGGCCTAGAAGCCGTGGGAGGGATGGGAAGAATGACCGGATTCGTGCAGCAGTTGCGAGGTGTCCATGACGAGGCATTTCCAGCGCCCGTGTCATCGTTATCGCATGTCTACCTGTTTATCCGCCATACTCTATGCCGCTTCATCTTCATTGATGGATAGGTACTCGGTAGTTCCGCTGCCCATGGCGTTTGGGGCTTGCAGGTCCTGCGCCGATTCGTAGCTCCGATTCGTGCAGGCGCAAGGGACCGCGAATCGAGTGCGAGGTACTTCGTACCCAGTACCGAGTACCGAGTACCGAGTACCCAGTACCGAGTACCCAGTACCGAGTACGGACGACCACTAACAAGAGGCAGCAGCTGCCTGTTTGAAACCCCCGAGAGCCGCATGCCTTCGATCCAGCGCAGGGCAGCGTCTTCGACACATCCTCCACGCCTCAAGCGGCACAATGTCGACGATGCGCGGCTGACGAGCCACGGGGCGCCCTTCAGCCAACGGCGCCGCTGGCTGGCTCCAAGTCGGGTCGACGGGGGATCCGTGCGGTACGAAGTACGAAGTACTCGTACTCGTAGCGTGCGCGCACATCCTCCGTACGGGTGAGTACGAGTACATGCAGCTCCGCATGGCCTGAGCGTCCTAGCCGTCGTCATGGAACCCCCGACTCAATATCGACACCCCTTTGCGCGATCCGTGCGGCCACGACGAGGAGACGCGACAGCTCCCGTTGCCCATCGCCCGTCGACGAGACGACGACGAGCAACGCTTTCGCAGGCTCGGTAGCGGCCCGCGACAGACTTCCCTCCCGCGCCGTTGACCCCCCTTCGGCGCTGCGCCCGCTGCTGCCGCCCGCCGCCGCCGCCCGCTGCCGCCCGCCATGGACCAAGCCGACATCCCAGCGCTGCTGTCGCGCCTGGCCAGCGACGAAGATGCGGTCCGCAAGATGGCCGTCTTCAAGCTGCAAAACTCCATCAACGACCCGGCCTTCGCCGACGTCTTCATATCCACGGGCGGCCTCCTCGTCCTGCGCCGCCTGATCATGGGCTCTGGCGGCAACACCCTCGCCTACTCGCTCCAGAGCCTGACGCGCGTGCTCGAGGTCGACATGGGCTGGGAGATCTTCGAGGGCTCGACGGCGACAGACCTCGTCGAGCGAGTCGTCGAGCTGATTGTCACGAACCCGCTGGTTAATATCCTCAGGGGCGCAATGTCCATTCTCGTCGCGCTCGTCAGCCACTCCCAATCCAACGGCCTCGGCAGCTCGCTGGGCTCGACGCCAGGCACTTTTGGTTTCCGCGCCCTCAAGCCCGCCGTCGCCGTCTATCCGCAGTTCTTCGAGCTGGTGATTCAGCAATTGCAGAGCGCCGATCACGCGCTGTGCGCGAATGCGCTCATGCTCATCAATGCGCTGATACGCGATGCCACATCCACCAGTGCCGCAGAGGCCAATGGCAGGTCCAACGGAGGCAGCGGGGAGGAGTGGGCGAAGCTCGTCAAGCGCCTGCAGGACCTGGGCCTCGTCAGGGCCGTCTATAAGCTCATGCAGACATCGGCGCTGCAAGATCTTGCGCACCCAATGCTCGAGTTCCAGTCCTTGAGCAAGGTCTTGATACGAAAATGGCGAGAGGTCAGGGTCGACCTGGAACAGCCAGAACACAGACGGTCGTTGAAGAGCATGCACCTATCGAGTGCGCCGGATCGGGCCGCTGTCAATGGAAATTCCAAGGACGAGCAGAGCGAGGCGGGCAACAAAAAGAAGCACAACCCAGAGAAATGGAGGAGGCTCGGCTTCGAGACCGAGAGCCCTGCGCAAGAGTTCGAGACGACCGGTTACTTGGGCATGATGGACATGGCAGACTACGTACGGAGGCACGAGGACGCCTTTCAGAAGCTGCTGCTCGAACAGGCCGCGAGGCCCGGGGCAGGACGCTGCCCGGTGGCTCGCGCCAGTTTGGCGGTGACGATGATTCTGTACCAACTCTTCGACATCGACAAGACGGACCTGGAAGACGCCAAGGGACCCCAGGGGATGGAGACGAAGGATCAGGACAAGCTGTTCCGGCCATTGCTGCTCCAGTGGTCGCGATTGCACTCGGCGGCCTTGCAGGTCTTCTTCCGCGTGTGGAAGGTGACGGTTGCTGGGCAGGACGACTTTGACAAGGTGGCCGAGCTGGTACGGATCCTGACGGAGCAGGTCGTGGGGCAGGCAACCCGAACAAAGGATATACTCGAGGTCGAGGACGAGCTACAAGAGTACGACATTGGCCGCCTGCGCGAGCTCCAAATGGGGCTATTGGAGCTGGCGTTTGACGACACGTGGGGCCAGCACCTCTGCCAGGTCCGAGAGGTGCTGAAGCAGGAGGCACTGCAGTTCGTCAAGGAGCAAAGGGTGCGCTGCCTCCTGCAGGGATCCTGGTTCACGAAACTGTCGCCGAGACGAGACACCAGCGTCGCGGCGCCGACTTGTTGGAGATTCGCCAAGCTGTCGCACAACCGCCGATATCTGCATTATGCCGACTTCGGGAAGCAGACGGCGCAAGACCCCGGCCTGGATAGCTTGACGGAGAGGGTGGACCTGAGCACCATCAGCTCGGTCGTGTCCAACGTGTCGGCCCCCAATGACGATTCGAAGAGCGCCGCCAGCACCTCGACGGTGCAGAACCTGACCAGCAACCCAAAGGCGACGACCAAGATCACGATATATAGCTATGCAAACGCGGCCGGGGCGGCCGAGGGCGAAGCGACGCAGGAGAGCCCGATCCTGACGCTGTGGCCCCTGAGCCATAGCCTGGCGTCGGAGTGGCTGGACGGGCTGCTGCTGCTGCTCAACCAGGCGCCAATCACGGCGGAGACGAGCAAGCTGATCGGCCTGGTGAGCGACTACGGGCTGAAGATCCGGCTGCTGAACGTGAGGATGGATTCGGCGTTTGAGGGGCCGCCGCCGGGAGCTGGCGTGGTGCCGAGCAGAGACGGGCTGGACGAGGATTACTTCTTTGAGGTGTAGGAGGGCACCATGCGTCGGCTTCGCCGTGCGGCTTCATCTCCGTCATCTGCTCTGTTCTGCATTATGCGTGCCCATATACCCATCACCCCTGTATCCCGAAGACCGGCTCTGGCAAGGCATAGCGTGCGTGTTGCTTTGATTTGGAGGAGTCGACCCGCTTGGCCACCGCGTTCCTGGCGGCTGGTGCCTGTACGATCAGAATAGGAGAAAATACACAGCACTGTTGCATCGGGGCGGGGGGCGCGCTCGCACCTTGCACGGCTCAGCGCGAGTCCTCCCTCTGCCTCGGTTGGTGGTCGGGATTCAGCGTCTTGTTTTGCTCCTCCGCCAACATGTTCGGCATTTGGGCTGCCGCCCGGAGCAGCGAGACGATTCGTAGCGCGGTATTAGATGTGGCCTGGCTGCTGTCGGGGTCTTCACTCATGTGCGATGAGCTCTGCGGCGGCGCAAACGGCGCTCGCTAATGCTCCGCAGCCGTCATCGTGATGGCTTCACGAGGAGGAGGTTGGAGAGGCTCGCACGTGAGATCCACCTGCGAAACGCCCGCCTCGGAGAACTTGATGTGTCCCACCAATGATGATACGGCATCAACCACGACGCTGTGAGGGACCCGGAGCCATGGGCGCTCACATCCAGCAAACAATGTCCGCCGAAGGCCTCAATGTAATCGCGCTCATCTCTGGCGGCAAGGACAGCTTCTACAGCCTGCTCCACTGCATCCACCACGGACACCGCATAGTCGCCCTGGCCAACCTCTTCCCAGCCGGCGGCAGCAGCCATGACGACGCGACGACAGCCGCCGTCCAGGCCATCGACCCGGCGGAGCAGCCGCAAGGGACGGCCGAGGTCGGCGGCTCTCCGGGACGGGACCTGAATAGCTTCATGTACCAGACCGTCGGCCACGAGGTCATCCCCCTCTACGCCGCCGCCACGGGCATCCCGGTCTATCGGCAGGCCATCGTCGGCGGCGCGGTGCGGCACGAGCGCGACTACCATTACGACCACCATTACGGCCACGGCGGCGGCGACGAGACGGAGTCCATGCTGACTCTGCTCCGGGCGATCAGGGCTCGTCACCCGGAGGCCGACGCCCTGTGCTCGGGCGCCATCCTGTCGACGTACCAGCGCACGCGTGTCGAGTCGGTGGCCCTGCGCCTGGGCCTCGCGCCGCTGTCGTATCTGTGGAAGTACCCCGTGCTGCCAGGCCCGTCGTCTTCGTCGTCGTCGTCGGTGCCGGCGGACGAGGCTCAGCTGTTGAGGGATATGGCCGCGGCCGGGCTCGAGGCGCGCATCATCAAGGTGGCGAGCGCCGGCCTGAGCGAGGGACACCTGTGGGAGCGGGTGACGGGCGATGAGGGCGCGGACCGCGTCAAGGCTGCGCTGAGGAGGTTCGGCGCGGCGGAGGGGGCATCGCTGGGGGAGGGGGGTGAGTTTGAGACGGTTGTCGTGGATGGGCCGGCTCGTCTGTTCAAGAAGCGGATCGTCGTCCCCGAGGGTGGGAGGGCGGTCGTGCCGGAGGGGGGAGGCTCGGCCTGGCTGACGCTGCGTGGAGCGCGGCTGGAGGATAAGCCTGCTGGGGCAGAGGGAGACTTGGCCGTCCGAGAGCCCGAGCTGCTTGACGCCAGATTCCGGTCCATCTTGGAGAGTGTCCTGTCTGCACCGGAGGACACGGAGGCGGCACCAGACTCGAGCGGTCCAGGCAAATCGGCGCTGCTCGGCAAGTGTGCGGCGACGGGGAATGCCAACCCGGAACTGCTTCACTGGTCCGTCCTGGCAGACTCACATGCCGCCGGTTGTTCGATACAGGAGGAGACTATGCACGTGGTGGAGAAGATCAGGAGGCTCCTCTCGGCGGCGTCCCAGGATGCCTCGCAGATCACAAACACCATCATCATCCTTCGAGACATGGCCGACTTTCCCAAGGTCAACGACGAATACGGGAAGCTGTTTACCATGCCGAACCCGCCGTCCCGCGTCACCATTTCTTGCGGCCACCTCTTGCCTGCCGGGCGCAACATGGTGGTGCACACGACGATGCCGAATGTCCAAGGGAGACACTACAGAGATGGGCTTCACGTCCAGTCTCGGTCCTACTGGGCTCCTGCCAACATCGGCCCCTATAGCCAGGCCATCGACATCCCCGTCACGGCGCAACGCGAGCCGACCGGACTCGGAGCCGTCTACGTCGCCGGGCAGATACCCCTGGTACCCGCTTCCATGTCCTTGCCACGGCCTTGCGAAACGTCGCCGCAACAGCAGACCGTGCTGTCGCTGCAGCATCTTTGGAGAATTGGCTCCGAGATGAAGATACAGTACTGGACGAGCGCCGTCGCCTACCTTGCTCGGTCGTCATCTCGGGACGAGGTGGAGCAAAAGGCCAAGGTCGCCGGTCGAGCATGGAGACTGATGCATGCACCGCCCGAGGACGGCGAGGAAGCAGAGAGCGGCCCGGACCCGTGGGACCGCAGGTATAACCCCCGGCACATGACCCTCGGAGGAAGCGACCGGGTGAGCACGAGAGCCGCGCTGCCTGACTGGTCGATATTCACGCTCCGGCAGCAGAACGAGCCGGAGTCGTGCGTGCCGCCGTTGTTTGCGGTGGAGATTGAGAACCTCCCGCGGCAGTCTGCCGTCGAGTGGCATGCGCACGTTGGGCTCAAGGCGATTGACGCGAGCAGCGCGGAGACGGTGCGTGTCCCCGACGTCGGGCTGGAGGGCTGGAGAGGCTGGCATGTGGTTGTGCGGACCGCGGGTGCCCTCGTCGTCCACACCGTCCTGGCACGCGAGCCGCCAGGCAGATCTGGGGAGGCCAGCTTCGGGCATCTCCGGCATGCCATGGCCGCAGCGCACAGAGGGTCGCTTGAACGTCTGGGGGTCCATGTTGAGGCCTCGGTGGAGGAGGCGCCATATCTCGGCTACGTGGACACGGGCAGCGTCGAGTCTCTCTGGCAACATGTCCAAGAGTCAGACGGCCAGATGCCCTTTGCACTGGTGCCGTGCCACTCCATCTGGTCGGGGCACGGAGAGCGGCTCGGATGTGTGGTGCTGTACAGGGCTACGATGTCCGCGGCTCGATACGAGTAGATGTTGAAATGGGTACTCGGTAATTACGAAGTACGAAGCATTCATTAAGTTAGAGGGCGCCACTAATTGCGTCCACGTCATGTGGCGTCCAGGCGCCAGGGTCCACTGTGGCCCGCGCTCGCGCTCGCTCGCTTGCCTCGGGCCGCTGTCACTAATCGCGATATTATCGAATTCGATGCCTGCGAAAGCATATCTGGCCCGATCTGTGGATGAGGGGACGAGCGAGACGACTCGGACGAGCGAGCCCCCAATGGCCGACGACGACGCCCTGGCACAGCGCAGCTCGGGTGGACCCATCAGCAGGACCGTGTCTTTCCAGCACCTGCCACGGCATTCGATGAAGGAGCGCATCCATGAGATTCTCGAGGTGAGGCCGCCGATGCCTGCCGCGGGAGACGCGGCCGAGCTGACACCGGACGAGCAGACGGCACGCGACCGTGCCGAGGGCATGGGGTCGGACGCGGTGCCCGCTATGCGCCAGCAGCAGCAGCAGCAGCAGCAGCAGCAGCAGCAACGCCCGGGCGACGAGGCCAGCGCCGACGAGATGACGAGCATCGTCGCGCGCGGCTCGGGGCTGAACTACCAGGCCGTGCAGTCGGGCGGGAGCAGCATCCGGTCGAGGAGGTCGATATACGACCGGCAACAGCATGGGCTGTCCGAGGACGACGAGGAGCCTCCTGCGCCGTCGAAACCGCAGCAGCAACAGCAGCAGGCTGGTGGGAGCGCGGCGGCGGCGGGCGACGGAGCCCGTGAGCCGTGGTGGATGAAGCCGCTGGGCAAGTTCCGGTCCGTCGAGCTGGAGAACAAAGGCAGCGTGGCCAGAGACCACCTCGCTCTCGGTATGGCAGCGCCCCTGCCTCTTCACCCTCCATGCCGCGCAACCCATGCTGACAACAGGGCGTCCGTCCCGCAGAACGCACCTTTCTCGCCTGGCTGCGCACCTCGCTCGCCTTCGCCTCCATCGGCATCGCCGTAACGCAGCTCTTCCGGCTCAACACATCGCTCTCCGAGGACACGGACGGCGGCCCCAGCAGCGCGACGCTGCGGCGCATGGGCCAGCCGCTGGGCGCGACGTTCCTGGCCATGAGCATCCTGACGCTGCTGCTGGGCTTCCGGCGCTACTTCCGCGGCCAGGAGTGGGTGATGCGCGGCAAGTTCCCCGCGAGCAGGGGCACCATCATCGTCATTGCGTCCCTGGCGCTGGCCATCATGCTGCTGTCGCTGGTGGTGGTGATTGTCATTCACCCGAGCGAGGGCGGCCGGGCGGCGGACATGTCGGGGAGGGGGGGTTTTGCATTGTAACTGCATGCTGGCGGGCGTACTCGTATTTGAAAAACGGAATTGCTTGTGATACCATCCTGCATGTACCACGATTCAACTACAATGCCGCTCCAGCCCTTGCGCCGACAGAATGCTGCGGGCTGCCGTTGACGGCGCAGGCCGCCGGTCCTTGCTTTCTGCCAGTTCTCATGGTGGGGTTGAAGCTCCAGCCAGCCCGTTCTTCAACCTCGCTCACCTCCAACCCAGCCAACCACCACCGCCCGCCACCGCAGACGCTCTCCTTTGGCATACCCAGGCCATGCCCTGGTGGCCGACGTGAGAAGCAACGCAGGAACCATGCCCTCCAAGGACCGCCTCGACATCCCCTCCTTCGCCAGCACCCAGCTCATTCTCCTCGCCCGCGAGCTGCAGACGGAAATCGCCGACACCAGCGCCCTCGTCGCCTCCCACGCGCCCGCGGCCCTGCAGCGCGCCGGCCTCGCCCTCACCAACCTCGTTGCCGCCTCGCGCCGCACCGGCCTCGGCGGCAGGACCGTCCTCGAGCTCGCCCCGGACGCGGCCACCACGGGCGCCGCCGGCGAGCTGCCTGAGCATGGCGTCCGCACCGGCGACATCGTCCTCGTCGCCGAGCAGCCCGCCGGCGCCGCCAAGAAGCGCGAGGTCCGGGAGCTGGAGAGCAAGGGCGTGAGGGGCGTCGTCGTCAAGGTGCAGAGGGGCGCGGTGGGCGTGGCGCTGGACGAGGGCCGGGACGACGACGGGGGGTTCCCGGGGAGGGTTTGGGTGGTCAAGCTGGCGGACGAGGTGACGTATCGACGGTATGTGGATTGGGCTCTGCGGGTATCAGACACGCTACTGGGAGAGCATTCATGGGCTTCTGTGCTGACGCGGACGACGCAGCATGAACCACACGATGGAGAAGCTGCAAAAGATGGGCGAGGCCGACTACTCGAGCTTCATCAGGGTCCTCTTCGGCCTCTCCAGCCCATCGCCCGTCTCCCCCGACTTGAGCAAGGACCGAGAGCTGGGGAACCTGGAGTGGTTCGATCCAACGCTCAACGACTCGCAGAAAGACGCCATCCGCTTTGCCCTGGCTTCCCGTGAAGTGGCTCTGATACATGGACCTCCCGGGGTATGTTCCCCAACACACAATCAAAAGACACGCGTCGAGCGCATGCTGACACTCGTCTAGACCGGCAAGACCCACACGCTGATAGAGCTGATCCTGCAAATGGTCAGGCGGAAACAGAGAATCTTGGTCTGTGGCCCGTCCAACATTTCCGTCGACAACATCGTCGAGCGTCTCTCGCCACACAAAGTACCTATACTTCGCCTGGGCCATCCCGCGCGACTCCTGCCATCCGTCCTGAACCACTCGTTGGACGTACTCACGCAGACGTCCGAGGCGGGCGCCATCGCCAGAGACGTGCGATCAGAGATGGATTCCAAGCAGGCTTCGATCAAGAAGACCAAGAGCGGCAAGGAGAGGAGGGAAATATATGCAAGCCTGAAAGAGCTGCGAAAGGAATACCGCGAGAGGGAAAGGAGATGCGTGAGCAATCTGGTGGGAAGCAGCAAGGTCGTCCTCGCCACGCTCCACGGCGCCGGCGGGTTTCAGCTCCGCAACGAGGAGTTTGACGTGGTCATCATTGATGAGGCCAGCCAGGCCCTCGAGGCCCAATGCTGGGTGCCCCTGTTGGCCGCCAAAAAGGTGGTCTGCGCCGGCGACCATCTTCAGCTGCCGCCGACCATCAAGTCGATAAACTCCAAGGTCGAGCTGTTCAAGGATGGCGCGGAGCCAATGAAAGGCATCACTCTTGAGACGACTCTCTTCGACCGCCTCTTGGCTCTTCATGGATCACCCATCAAGCGAATGCTCACGACCCAGTACCGCATGCACGAGAAGATTATGCGGTTCCCCTCGGATGAGCTGTACGAGTCGAGGCTCATGGCGGCCGACGCGGTAAAAGCGCGCCTGCTCAAAGACCTGGAGTACGAGGTTGACGACAACGAAGACACCAACGAGCCCGTCATCTTCATCGACACCCAAGGAGGAGACTTTCCGGAAAAGAACGACGAGGACGACAAGGACAAGCCAAAGAAGGGCAAGGGTAGCCTCACCGGCGAGAGCAAGAGCAACGAGATGGAGGCGGCCTTGGTTCGGCAGCACGTCAAGCAACTCGTCGCCGCGGGGGTTCGCCCCGACGACATCGCGGTTGTAACGCCATACAACGCTCAGGTAAGAAAGACCCTTTACCGCAGAATCCTCGCCTCCGTTAGCTCGGCCTAACGTCTATTCACGACGGCAGTTGGCAATATTGGCGCCGCTCAAAGAGCAGTTCCTCGGAATAGAGCTCGGGAGCGTCGACGGCTTCCAGGGTCGCGAGAAAGAGGCAGTCATCGTGAGCCTCGTGCGGAGTAATTCGGAGGGAGAGGTCGGGTTTCTAGGGGAAAAGCGACGACTGAACGGTGAGTGTCCCCGATATCCATTTCCGGACGCGTCCGGGAGAAGCGCCTGGTCAGCAGCACCTTGTTATTAACGCGACGATGGCAGTCGCCATGACACGCCCCAAGCGATCACTGACCGTCATTGGCGACTCGGAGACGGTAAAGAGGTACGCTTGCATATTCTGTTGCTTCTCGTCTCACGTGGTGATATCCGCGGGCAGCACTGACAATCTGTTTGGCTGTAGGGGCAGCAACTTCCTCAAGAAGTGGATGGAATTTCTAGAAGACAATGCCGATCTGCGGTATCCAGACGTCTCGACAATCAATCAGGAAGCATAGCGTTGCTGGAGTAGCATCGCGAGCATCCCGTAGGCGCAAAGGCACAGTCCGGGTTGCTTCCAACGGCGTCGCGGCCAGCCCAAGATTCAGACGATTCAGACATGGCAACGGCGGAGCAAAGCAAAAGGGCAACGGCGGTTACTGACAAATGCTGCGCGTTTCAGGTCATGCTCGCCTGTGGAACGTGAAAAGCCTTGGGTGCTCTGACTCGCATCACTTGATTGACGAAAGGGACCAATCTCGCAGCCACGGCCAAGGAGGCACCAACACCAACAGGCGGGGGGAGGGGATGTTGCTGTGCGTCGGACCGAATGGGCCGATTTTAAAGTTCCCGACGCCAGTTCTCGCGAGCAAACCCCACGATAGGAAAAGCCGACGGTAGGCCTGGGGATCGTGAGCCGCTGGTTGCGGCCGAGCGGCCATTTGTAGAGGCGTGCAGGAGACAAGAGGCGGCACGGATAGGGGATGGCTGGGTATTAGATGAGGTGCGGGCAGTAGACGCCTGCAGGAGCAGCAGGCGCTGTGTAGCTCGACGAGTCGACGAGCGACAAACCAGATGGAGTGAAGGAAGCCCGGTGGAAGCCATGCCACGCCGCCGGCCCAGCCACTTCTTCGGACCTCTTCGGATGCTGAGAGCGACGCACCGGGTGACGGGTCGCCCAATCTGCCGCCGTGGCAGCAACGTGCTCGGGCCAGATGCCGAGATGATACGGGGCGAGCCGCTCACACGCGTGTCTTGTCTTGCGGGAAAATGCAAGCATGGCTCATGCGGGGAGGGGAGAGATACGAGCAACACAGCGATGGTGGAGGGCGTATTATCGCGGCAGGGGAGGGGGGAGAGGAGAGAAGAGAGGGTCCCGGGGGTTGAGGAGGGGGGGATGCAAGCAACCCTACCTGCTCCGTACTCCGTGCTCCGTACCCCGTTCTCCGTACTCACCGCCGAGGGGGCTTGGACAGGCATCGGCCGTTGGCTCCCGCTGCGGCCCGTGGCATGCGCGGGTGCGCAGAGCGGACGACGAGGGCGTCACGGGGCCTGCGTGGGAGCGCAACCAGAGGCCCGGGCGACGGCTGCCCTCGCGGCGTCCTGGCGCGTGGGAGAGGCGAGGCGAAGCGAGGCGCTCCAGCGAGCGCGAGCGCGGGCCGGTCGAGGGAGGCTGGGATGCGCCGCGCAGACGCGACGAAGCGGCGTGCGAAGCGGCGTGGAATGGCCGAGATGGAGGATGCCGACGACGGAGGACAGCAAAGCGGACAGCAAAGCGGACAGCAAGGTTTGCCGAGCCATCACGTGGCGGCGGCGGGCCAAGTACCGAGTGACGCGGCGGGCTCGTATTTGGACGCAGCAGTGGGCCCGTAGCAGCTACACCGGTGCCACAGACCCACGGAACACCTGCGGCATGACCTGCAGCATGAGGAGGATCTGGGTAGAACCCTGCGCCCGAGACCAGGCGGCGCGGCCGACGACCTTGCGACAGACAGCCAGCTTACGAGAACGTTGCAGCGAGTGCAGTCGGCCGGAGTCAGGGGCATCCTAGGCGGACCGAAGCCAGACGGCCACGGTGCCAGCCCGCAGATGCCAAACACCGCCAACACCGTCATCGCGCGCGCCGACAGCGAAGGCCACACCGCACCGCACCGCAAAACACACGCAGCACCACGCAACACCACGCCGCACCACGCCGCACCACGCCAGGCCGCCGACCCAGCGGACGCGCGCTGCTTCCGCCAGCCGAGATGTCTCTGCTTGGCCGGCCCGGGCCTCGACGACCAACGCCCCATGGCCGTGTGTTGGACCATCTCGCCCCCACCTCGATGCCATTAGCGGGGAGCCCTGCCCTTGTTGCTTGTTGCAGGCTACTGCACGGAACATCCTCCTGGCCATGTTTCACCCCTCTCGCCTTGGTGGCGTTTCTCCCAGCGTTTCTCCAACCTCATCCGGGCTGTAGGCCACGCCATGCCAGGCCACGCCATGCCAGGCCATGCCGGGCCATGCCATGCCATGCCATGCCAGGCCATGCCATGCCCTGCCTGTCCGTTCATACGAGTCCATCATATATGATCCATCCGGCCTGCCTGCCGATCGCCCTCCTCGATACTCTTACGAGTACTATTTATTTCCCTCCCTTCCCGGCCAGCCAGCCGCGCTCACTTCAACCTCCGGCTCGGCTCGACTTATACGCCCGCGGGCAGACCGATGACTGCCCATCCCAGGGCCGAGCATTAGCGTCATGATAGGACCGCTTGCCTTTCTCGTGTAGTCGGCCGTCTTTGATTCTGTTTGTTCCTTCGTTGCCGCACAGAGGGCCGGACCCTCCTTCACAAAGCTGAGTATACTCGCATCGTCAGCCTGTCAGCTCGCTTCATCCGCTCTGCACCATCTCAAACTGTATCTCGCCTGAATCACCTTTCAGCTCCCC
>NRSZ01000664.1:0-22489 GCA_002901185.1 Tolypocladium capitatum
AGGTGATCGCGCCCCTGCGCTCACCTTCACAGTATCTATGGTATTTGTTCACCACCACTTGGATATAAATGAATAAACGAGAAGCACACTACGCAAACGAAAAAGTATATTCCGCTGGTCTTGTATGTTACAATTTTCATTCATGTCGGGTCCACAGGCCGCTCACAGCTTGGCCTGACCCTGAGCCTTCTTCAGGATGGGGTCCAGCTTGGTGGCCTTCATGATGTCGCCCTTGATCTTGAGCTTGCCGGACATGAAGAGGCGCTGGGCGTTGGCCTTGCCGAGGACCAGGTGGCCGAAGTCTTCGTCGGAGAGGGAGAGGGTGACTGCTCGTCGTCAGCGAAATCATCGAAACGCATCCAGTCTCGGCGCACGGGCACCTACCCGTGGGCTTGGCGCCGGGGCCGGCGGCGACCGTGCCCGACTCCTTGAGGTCAATGTGCCAGCTCTCGGTCTCGCCGGCCTTGTTCTTGAGGGTGAAGGCGAAGACGGCACCGGCCTGCCTGATGGCGTCCTTGCGGGCGGCGTCGCTGCCGAGGGCCTCGGAGATGGCGTCGAAGGCGGCCGAGGAGGGGAATTTGGCTGCAAAGCGCACCGTCAGCCGGGGAGGGTTCTCGACAGCATCATCGTCGGCGCGCGCGCGCGAGCCATGGCGACGGCGGCCGAGCCGGGGCCGAGTTCCAACGTACCGTTCTGGAGAGGCATGGCTGCGGCTATCACGGGGGATTGATTCAACGGTGGGAGACGTGCAAAGGGAGTTCAAGAAGGCCCAAAGAGCATCTGGGGGGGACGAGACGGCGTCTGCGGCATCGGTTGGTAGGCTGGGTCGGCATGTGAACCTCGGCCGCAGCGGCTGGCATCATGTGCGGCAACGGCTCTCCACACGCCGTCGACGGCCTCCATTGGCCGGCGGCTTGATGGCCAATAACGGCTAGTCCCCCATGCAGGCATTCGGCACCGCATCTCTTGGCCAGACCAGGTACGCTTTGCGCTGCCGGCCGCTGCCGACGACGCGCCTCGTCTGCCGCCGTGCTGGACGTGCGTGGACGCATTGGTAACGATGGAGAATAACTGGGCGTCATGGTCCGCCCCGCCCGCGTCCGAGGCCTGCATGCGAGGCATGCATTCGAGGCATCTCTTCAAGCGAGGCTCTCGATGACTCGTCTATCCCGAGTCTTCAAGATTGAGCTGATAGTTACACGCATGTTGGTACCACAGGGCGGCGTCGTCCTCTCTGCTCGTCGGCCCGCCCCGTTCGCATCTTCGACATCTCACAGGTGTCTTTCTCCTTTGCATCGTCCCATATCCCGCTGCGGCTATAGCTCCCACGTAGGCACCGCGAAGTCGCGTTTCTGGGGCCAGTTCTCGGGCCTGCAGTCACACACATGGTACGTTAGCAGGCGCGGACGCGGACGCGGGGAGGGCTTCGGACATACCTCGTCAGCAGCAGCGTCGCCATCCGCCGCCGCCGCTCCGTGAGATGCTCGGCTGCCGTCAGCCGGAGCCAGTCACCGAGCCAGCTCCTCAGCTCCGTCTCGCTTCTGCCGAGCACGTCGATGCCACGCTCCTGACACGCAATCTTGAGCTCTTCCACCTCGAGCTGCAGCGGCCCGCCGTCTTCGACTAGGTTCTTGTCGTCGCCCTCGAGGAACGCCATCCGCAGCTTGCCCTTGACCTGCCACATGCCCGGCGGCATAAAGCCCAGGCGATCCCACACCATGCCCGCCAGGTGCAGGCTCTTGAGGATGTGCGCCCGCGCGACCCCCGGCGTGACGCGCGGGCTGAGCACGCCGTGCGGGTACCGCGCCTCGAGCTCGTCGAACGCCGCCTTGCGCCGCTGCTCTGCCTTTTGCATGCCCGTGAAGATCTGCTTGGGTATCCGGCAGGTGTACGGCACGACGCCGTCGACGTAGACGACGACGAGCGCCGTGAACTCGCCAATGGCGATGAGCATCAGCCCGAACAGCGGCAGCCGCAGCAGGTCATGCCGCACGCGCCAGAGCAGGACCCAGTCGGCGCGCGAGAAGGTCTTGGGCACGTAGTGCGGCCTGAATATCGACGGTCGGTCGTCGGCCGGCGTCCTGGCGAGCTTCTCGCGCAGCAGCTTGTTGTTCCCCCACACGCTCTTGAGCCCGTCCTTGTAGAACCTCAGGTACCCCTTGCCCAGCTCAAACAGGTATTGAAACGTCGACTCGTACGCGCTGCGCCGCGGAACCGTCAGGGGCGGCGGCCGGGTCGACGCGGGAGGGTTGAGGAGCGGGTTCCTGGACGGCTGCGGTTTGCTGGCAGCTCGGTGCACTTGCCGCGTCTGCGCTGCGAGGAATGGACGACTCTGGCTGCCTCTGTTCCCGTAGTACGCGCATTGCCGCCACGGAATTCGGCAGCTCATGGCTACTGCAAAGGCCGTAGATGGTGTGCGTACGAGCACTCGTAGACTTTCTCGATGGACGTGCAGCTCTCCAGACTCCGATGCAGGTTAGGTTCTTTCCTGAGGCTGCCATTGGTCAGCACCCAGCCGCTGCCAAGGTACCAAGTACTGGTACTTGGTATTGATCTTTACCTTGTCAAGTCCAGCATCGCAATGATTGCCATCTACGAGTAGGCCATGAATTCATTAGCTATTTGCGAGCTAGATACTGACCTGCCTGGAATCATCACTCACCAACCCAGTCGATGTGCTCTGGGTCTGAATCACGCAATGGGCGACGGTGACTAATCGCAATGTTTGGTTGAGCAAGTCGTTGACTAAGAAATCCACGTCAAAGTCGGAAATTCGCGATTGTCTACTCAATTCCGCTCCGCGAATCTCAAACAGTTGGTCGACTGTGCCCATGATATCGAGGACGGACGACATGGTACGCCGGCTCAGCACCAGCCGAACACTCGACTGCGGTGCAGTGTGGTGCTAGCAACTGTCGCGCAGGTCCACGCGGATGCATCCAACTTCGCCGACGGCGTCACCAAGGATGACGCCTACGAACAGGTCCTGCTCCAGGCCGAAGGGCTATTTACGGGCCAGCGCAATTGGGTTCGTATCGCCCCCGCTTCGAGGCTCGAACGCGTCAACTAACGCGGGGGTTTACGATAGGTCTGGTAAGGCCTGTGGCTGCACGAGAAGCATGTCCAATGATGCTGACGAATTGTGCAAGCAATCTTGCCAATGCCGCCTCGCTGTTGTGGCACGCGTACAAGTCTCTGCCCGCACCGAGCAACGAGGTGAACTGGGCTGGTAAGTAACTGGTGTATCCGTACTGTGAGCACACAGGCTGAGTCGGCGTCAGGCTTTTACGTGTTGGATCCCTCATCATCCAAGCCGCAGCTCATCCTCGGGCCGTTCCAGGGCAAGGTGGCCTGTCAGACCATCGATTTTGGCCGCGGCGTCTGCGGGACGGCTGCTGCATCGCGGACCACGCAGCTGGTGGCGGACGTGGAGCAGTTCCCGGGACACATTGCCTGCGATGGCGACAGCAAGAGCGAGATCGTGGTGCCCATCCTGGCTGGCCGGGACGGCAGCGGGACGAAACGGGTCGTCGCAATCATCGACGTCGATTGCGCAGCTTTGAACGGGTTCGATGAGCTGGACAAGGAGTATCTGGAAGAGCTGGCGGAGCTCCTGTCCAAAAGCTGCGACTGGTGATACCAATACTCGGAAATACCCAGATCCTCCGCACGGGTGTGAGACTTCATGTCCAGGAACCACAGCACGGAATTGGGACATTAGGACCCCGACGTTGACGAGTGAGACGCAGACGGGCAGGTGACGTGGTGGTCCATTTGTTTCAGCGCAACGGGCTCAATTCGCTTCAAGATGGATGCCCAGCTGTGGTGCTTGCGGCGGGCCACTTACCACTCGGAGAACCTCGATCACGATCCCATTGCGTTTGTTCGCTCGTCGACGTCCCCTGCTCCCAGGGGACTCGCAAGCTTTTGATTTATTTTTGTCCCTGGCCAAGGATCCTCCTCGCATTGAGCCCCCCTAGCCGGAGGTGATGTCAGCCAGATGGCGTTGGGGTTGTGGCTTCGCAAGACGGTGCCGCCGAGCGGCGGCACATCCAACGGCCGCCCAAGGGGTTCAGGTTCCCGTCCGCCGTCCAGCCATGTCTCCCTGGAGGCTCCTGGCCAGGGGCGTTGGATCATTGGCCACTCGGTCAGGTCTGCGCACGACCGTGGGCACGCGGGACAGCTGAGCCGCTGCGGGCTCCCGCTGGAGGCTGGTCCTGGCAGCGCTGGCCCAGCAGCTGGCCCCCCTGGACGCTCCACCATCATAGGCTCGTCAGCCGCCAGCCTCCCTGTTTTTAGGCCCCCCCCCCAGCCACCTGCTCGTAGTTCGCCGGGTAGTGCTGCGCGCTAATCGTAGGTGGAGGTACTTGAGCGATCCGACTCCGGGGCTCTCCAACCTGTGTCTTCGGCGAATCGAAGCCAGGCGCATGCAAAACAGGGCGGCAGCCGCTGGCATCTTCCTCTTCCATCTTCCTCTCGCATCGCCCTCTTTGCCTTCGTCGCCTTGGACTGTTCTCGTCGTCGTCGCATGCTTTAAAAGACCCGCCCGCCGTCATTTGTCGCCGTCGTCCCGCCGACCAACCCTCCCCCCCCATGTAAACAAACATCGTCATTCATTACCTCTGACGCTTACCCCGTTGCTCCGACGCGAGCTGCTGGCTGCGAACCCACCATGGCGACCGCCAAATCCAAGCCGTACGCCCTCAATGGTAGCCACACGTCGGGCATCTTTGCGGACATGTCCATCGACGGCCCAGTCATCGGCACCCTCGTGGCCATTGTCGACCGCGCCAAGAACCTGCCCAACCGAAAGACCATCGGGAAGCAGGACCCCTACTGCGCCGCCCGGCTGGGCAAGGAGGCAAAGAAGACGACCACAGACGTCCGGGGTGGGCAGACGCCCAAATGGTAACTCGTCCGACCGACCCGTCTGCATGGACGAACCCTCGAGCTGACTTGACGTGCCAAGGGACGAAGAGCTGCGGTTCACCGTGCACGACTCCCCCGACTACTACCAGCTCAAGATCTCCGTCTTCACAGACGACAGGAAGACGGACCTGATTGGCGAGGCATGGGTGGACCTCAAGGGCATCGTTGTTGCGGGCGGCGGCCAGAACGACATGTGGCAAACCTTGTCGTGCAGGGGCAAATACGCTGGCGAGATACGAGTCGAGATCACATACTACGACAACCGACCCAAGCCCGACAAGCCGGCTCTGAAGCCGAGGCAACCAGCTGGTTCCGAGCAAGATGCTGACTCCATGAGCCAAAGGGGCCCCGTCAAGAGGAGGCCGCTGCCGTCCGACCCCGTCACTGGCGAGGCTCCATTGCCCCCGCCTCCTGCTCCGCTGCCGGCCGAGCATCACCACCAAACGCCCCCTCGATCTCACGGCAAGTCGGCCTCGCATTCGGGATTCGTCCCAACCCAGTCGCCACTGCAGGCAGTGGAGTACAATACGCCCCCTCCGCCAGCGGCTCAGCAACACCCGGATCACTACTCGCCTTCGTCTCAGCCAAGATACTCGAATGCGCGTGTGGACGGCCCTCGACAGACGCAGCGTTCTCGAGAATCCTTCGACGCAGCCCTGCGCCTTCACGAGGACAGGGGATATAGCCAGGCGGCTCCAGCCTCCCCGTACGATCAGCCAGATCCGCCGAGGCGCTCTCCCCTACCGGAGCACCGCCATGAGATGCCCGCAGGAGATGATGTGTGGCAGCTTCTGCAGTTCGAGGATGGGCCTCCACCACCTCCTCCGGCCCATCGCTCGAGACACAACAGCGGGGGCCAAGAACTCGTTCACAGGAGCAGTTACGATCCTCCACCCCAAAAGTCGATGCCGTCTTTGCCCATGAGGCATGACGTGTTGAAGAGCGAGGCCCACAGGCACTCTGCACCCTCCTACCCAGGCCGGCCAACGTTCCGGGCTTATGATTCGGCACCCGCAGCATCGAATGCTCGCGTGTCTTATAACCCGTCGTCGTACGAGTCTTCTTCAACGAGATTCCACTCGCACGATGCAGCGTACGACTCGCAGTACCGGTCGATGCAGCCCACCGTGGAAGATGTCCCTGAATCTCCTCCGGGGCCTCTGGCAAACCCGTACAGGCACGGCGGCTCGAGAATGAATTCTCGTGACGAGATGACGTTTGAGACCAACCCCAGCACGGGACCGCTGAACCTCGGTCATTCTCCCGGTGTATCGCCGCCCTATATTAGCGGAGGCTCTCATCAGGACCGCAATGGGCATCCAGCTTCGGCACCTCAATTTCCCGCCAGAGACTACGCAGACAGCCCGTCGTATCAGCCGTACAACGGCCAAAACCATCGGCCTAGTCCTCGACATGAGCCTGGACCGAACAACAACCGCGCCTTGCAGGCCTATGGTTTGCCAGAGGTCCCTGCCTCACTCTGTCCCGGCCTTGATTCAGGCCTGTCATATGAGATTTCGGAGCAGATCTACGAGGAACGTCGCCGCGACCGATACCCCCCTGCGGCAACACCAACTCGGGGTCGCCACATAAGCGAAGGACCGCCTTCATACGGCGCGTCTCCTCAGGGCTACGCTCCCCATTCCCGTGACGGACGGTCTGCCATAACATACTCGGGAGGGCCAGACAACCAGTTGGTGCGGCACAGGAACGTCTCCCCCAACCCCAATCCACAGCATGCGATCCGCCGGAAGTCGGTGAGCCCGGCTCCGCCCCCGGCGGACAACAGAAGGGTGTCCGACATTCCCTTCAGCCCCGACTCGTACGACGCGCTGAATCCCAGCATGGCAACGCCTCGGGACAGCAATCTGGGATCCGAGCGGGCCCACCCCGACGACAAGATCATGACACACGATGGGCGAGAAATCGATCCGTCGGATCACTTGCCGATGGAGTCTTGGGCCCCAGAGCCTGAGCCAAAGCCCGAACAGAAGCAGGCGTCTCCGGAGCCTCGCGCGAGGCCTTCTCCCTCGGGAGCCCAGCCCATGCCTCCCAGCGGGCGGAGGCCTCTTCGCGTTGCTGGTCGTCCTCAATCGAGCACGGGACCGCCGCCTTCTTTTCACAATTACGGCGAGGATCTTCGGACCCCCCCGGCGCCGGTTAGCACTGGCCGCAACCGACTGCAAAAGAAGGCCAACCGGGCTTCGGCAGGCCCTTCGCCGGCCATGTCGAGCCCGCTCGCTCCCGTCTCGACGGATAACTACCAAGATAGACAGAGCCCGTACACTCCAACCAGGGGCCACGGCCTCCGCCGGGCAGGCTCATGGGACTATCCCAGCGAAAACCACGCGCCGCATCATGGCTCGGGACCGCCCATTCCGGCCAAGGTCCCCTTGATGAGCGGCGCAAACGGCGGAGTAGATTACGCGTTAATGGAAGAGATGCAGCGGATTGACATTGGGGCCGGGCGGTCCCGACGCAGGGGGGGGTATTGAGAGATGACGAAGATGACGTCGCATGTATATATATCATTGGCATTCGTGCCTAAACCCGCGGTAGACGATGCGGGAAGCTGGTACACGCACAATACCCGATGCCATCGTAGGCCCTTGGCATAGGCGTAAGCAAAGCTAAAAGCGAGTGCCTCACGATGCCTGCGTGCTGTTCCTGCAATGGCGCTGATGGTGCTGACGACGCCGGTGACGCCGATGTCCCCGATGGCGCCGACGGTAATCACGACGATGCTACTTTGTATTGAGAATGCCTTTGTCGTTGTTTGGTTCATCTTTCCTCTTCATACCACGGTCAGTCGTCGTGGCTATTGTAGGACCTCCAGGCCCGGGTGGGCCTCTGCTTCTCGCCCTGCGTGGTCTCCGTGACGCAAAGCTTCCAGCTTCGCTTAACAAGAACAGCATGGGCATTGACACGGCATGATGATTTAAATTGAGCATTTCCCTGAACATCGGCCCATCTCTCGACTTCCTCCCCTGCACCGACGTCGTAAAAGGCCGGTTGGCGCTAGTCCCAATATGGAAAAGTGTCGTCCGCCCCGCGGCGACTTTCCGCAGCCGCATTGACGCTGGAAAAAATATCACCGTCGATTTGGCTGCAGCAGGCCTCGTTGGACTCGGCACGACAACTCGACAACCACACCCGACGACCAGCGACAATGGCAGCACCCGTCGGGCCTCTCCCGCAGCTCAGGCTGCCATCGGGGCCGTCGCCGGTCACCGCGGAGCAGCGCTACTGGAAAACGTTCAGGAACCAGGTGCTCATCCCGTCGCCGACGAGCTACCCGGTGACGCACATCTCGTGTACGAGCGACGTCTTCGCCGTGACGACGGGCACGCGCGTGCAGATGTTCTCAAACCGGACGCGCAAACTCGTCAAGACCATCACGCGCTTCGGCGACGTGGCACGCAGCGGCGAGCTCCGGCGCGACGGCAAGGTGCTGGTGGCGGGCGACGACTCGGGCCGCATGCAGGTGTTCGACGTCAACTCGCGCGCCATCCTCAAGACGTGGACGGAGCACAAGCAGCCCGTGTGGGCGACGAAGTGGTCGCCCACGGACCCGACGACGCTGCTGAGCGCGAGCGACGACCGGACGGTCCGCCTGTGGGATCTGCCGAGCAGCGAGCCGACGACGGCGTTTGTGGGCCACGACGACTACGTGCGCTGCGCCAACTTCATGCCCGGGACCATGGCGAACATGGTTGTGTCGGGAAGCTACGACTCGACGGTCAAGCTGTGGGATCCGCGCACAGGGAACAGCTCGGCCGTCATGACGTTCAAGCACGCGGGCCCCGTCGAGGACGTGCTCTCGCTGCCCTCGGGGACGACGGTGCTGGCGGCGGCGGGGAACTCGGTCAGCGTGCTTGACCTCGTGGCCGCGCGGCCGTTGCACATGATGACGAACCACCAAAAGACGGTCACCTCGCTCAGCCTGGCGTCCAACGGCCAGCGCCTCGTCACGGGCGGCCTCGAGGGCCACGTCAAGGTGTTCGAGACGACGGGCTGGAACGTCGTCAACAGCACAAAGTACCAGTCGCCCGTCCTGTCCGTCCTCGTCATCCCCTCGAGCGACGGCGCCGAGTCGGGCGACCGCCACCTCGCCGTCGGCATGCAGTCGGGCGCGCTGAGCGTGCGGACGCGCCTCGCCGGCCCCGAGGCCGCCAAGGACAAGGTGCGCGAGAAGGAAATGGCGGCGCTGCTGAGCGGCAACATCGGCGCCTTTGACGCCAAGAAATCGAAACGCAAGCGCAGGATCGAGGCCGCCAGCAGGCTGGACCTCGTGGGCGAGGGCCCGGACGTGGTCATCGCCAACGAGCCGCGCGCCGTCAACAAAAAGGAGCGCGGCTGGCAGAGAGACCTCCGCCACGGACGGTACGCCCGCGCCCTGGACCAGGTCCTCGACACCAAGTCCCCGGAGCACTCGCACCTCAACGCCCTGAACCTGCTGCTGGCGCTGCGACACCGCAGCGCGATGCGCGACGCGCTCGAGGGCCGCGACGAGCAGAGCGTGCAGCCCGTCATCAAGTGGGTGTGCAGGCACATCTGCGACCCGCGCTACGTGAGCATCTGCGTCGAGGTCGGCCTGCACCTGCTGGACCTGTACGCCGAGTTCGTGGGCGGGTCGGCGCAGCTGCACGAGGGCTTCCGGACGCTGCACCGGCGCGTCTGGGTGGAGACGGAGCGGGCGCAGCTGGCGTGCCAGACGGGGGCCATGCTGGAGAGCTTGGTCCTCGGGGTGTCGTGACGGGCATGGGCTTCGTTTGGATGCTCGTGTTTGCATTGCAGTGGCGTTCCGGCGTGGGTACAATATGCGGCCGCTATGGGACGCATGTCGATATTTTCAAACACATTTCCCTTCCAACGCGCGGTGTGAGCTTGCATCTGATGCGGAGGAGCGCACTTCTTTCATCCACTCTGCTGACTGTCTGCCTGTGCCTCTATGTGACCGCGTTGCCCCTTATCCCTGGCTCTGCATCACCGCCCTCCGGTCGGCTCGCCTTCTGCGCCTTGTCCGCCACCCCTACGGTCCGTGTGAGGCCAACCGGTCGGTGGCGGAGTGCCGCTCGGCTGCCCGCGCCTGGGACGTTGCGCAGGCAGTGCGTGCGCGTCGGCGGCGGGAAGCGTGGCGTCTCACGACGACGTCCCCAAGTCGGCTGCGGCGGGCTTTCAAATGCCGCAGCGCGTTGCAAAGAGCGGTCACGATTGCACAACTCGCAACAGCAGTCCGTTGCATCCAAGTATTCACAACCACCTGCTACATCTGGCAACGCCTCGCGCCCTGCCCTAGCCAAGGTCCTACAAGTCTACAACTGTCCCGTCTACAAAGGTTCCTGCCCAATGTGTGCTAGGCCACGCAGGCAATGAATGGCGCCACATCACCACTACCCAGGGTTCGCGAACCATTCGCCAACCCCTATGCTCCCTGCTCGTGGTGTCCTCGTCAGGCGTTCACGTGTACCAGCTATTACAAAGTATACTTTCACATTCGTCATATCTAACAACCGCGTCTGACATCCCACATCGTCCAAGTGTCCAGTCTTTGTATCACGGGCCCTCCGTCTCTCGCCGTGCATCCCGCAGCATACTACCCCCAGCGTGTTTGCATTCCTCCCCTCCACTCTCTCTGCATGCAGCTGACCTTTGGGCAGGACTGTTCTCCATGGTATTTCCTCCGCTTCCAGCCTGGGTATAAGACAAGGAGAACCAGAAAATAAATACAAAAATACGAAAAGGCGGGCGAGCCTGTCTTAGACCAAGGTGCGTCCTTGGATCGGATCAATAACTTGCGTGTTCCAAACAGAACAAAAAAACCACCTGGAGCCCGTTGAACCGATGCGATTGAACTGGTCTTGTGGTACATCTCTAAAGCCCATATGCGAGTAACCGTGTATCGGTTTCCATCCAACCCATGCTAAACAAATTGCCTTTTGCTGTGCGCCGTCGTCCGTATCACGACCCATGAGCAGGCCCTGGACGAGGCTGAAAGCACGTCGCCAGTAGCACCAGGCTCAAAAAAAATCCAACTCAAAGAGACTAGCATTGCCCGATGTATGTGGCAGACCGAGGTGCTTGGCGCACTGAGCGATCCGGCCTTGCAACACCTGCATCTTGCAGCCCGTCCAATTATCCTGAGCGCATCCTCAGGCAAGCAGAGGCGTCGTGGAAGCCAAGAGAATGGAAAATGCAGTCGTCAAAAGGTTCCAGGGGTGGCCCGCCGAGGCGCAAAGTCCGCGACGCCGTTGAATGAATACGTCAAGAGCCTCCAGAGCCCTCGATGCCGCCCGGTATAATTAATCCATGTATTAGTTCTTGCGGCGACAAGCCATCACCTGGCATGTGGAAAGCCCATGTGAGCATGGGGAGACATGGCCGGCGCAAAGCATGCATCGCCGCTGGGATGCTGCATTGGAGGTGGCGCCGCCATCGGCATCTTCGGCGTATGCAGGCTCGCACTGCTCGAGAAGCTCGAGCTTGTTTTCGGGTCGTGGGCGTAGAACAAGTCCCTCTGCAGGCCTTCCAGTATGTGCATGTCAATTCTGAGGGAGCTCGTCGCCGTCGCAGATTGCCGCAGGAATTGTATCGTCCTCTGGAAGAGCACCTGCAAAAGCTCCTCGTCCACGCTCGAGTGAAGGGTAGGGTCCCTGTAGACGGCTGCAAGGACAAGGAGGTTTCCCCACTGACTACGGGCCGTTAGTAAAGTGGCATCATCGCACAGGGATGGTGAACCTACGCATGTGCCGTCCCAAAGACGTTGGTGATGATCGGGCGCTTGTCGCCGAGGCCGTGGAACGATCTCGTGCTCTCGATGAGAGCCTTGACACCTTTCCGTGCCAGATAGATGAGCTCAGGGTCGAGATCCTTGGACGATTTCGCACCAGGGGTAATCTTTGGATAAACGATTCCTTCACGAAACCCCGTTATAGGAACGTTCGGGCTCGACGGGTGGTTCTTCCGGCTGTGGTTGAACTCCAAGATCATCCTGACGAATGGCCGGTACGTGATTACCTGTGCCCCCCAGTATTTGCCTCTCAGTCTCGCCGCAAGGATCTCATCTGCGGGTGGATCATTCTCGTCGAAGGCATAACGGCGGGCGACCCAGTTCATACCAGACACCGCATCTGCCACCACCTTGACGCTCTTGAATTTGCTGTCGTCCTGCTTGTCGGGGTCTGCAGGGTCGTCGGGGGAGTAAAACATGCGGTGGATGCTGTTCAAGTGCGTCCTTAGATAAAGTTGGCCGGGGTAGCTGTCTAGTATTCTCTGGTCGACATCCTCCAGCAAGCTCAGGTTGGGGTGTGGCATGTCATCTTCGTACGACAGGAGTCCGGACGGCGGCAACGGCAGCTCCGCGATAAGGTCACTGTTACAGGAGCACATCCGGTCAGCCCCATCAACGAACAAACACTGCCATGCTAGGTCGGTCTCACCTCTCCAGTTGCAAGCACGTCCAGAACGTCAACGCGAGTTGATTGTATTTTGCATCTTGGATGAGCTCGGCGCTCTGCTTGATTTTTCTCAATTTTCCCAAGCTCCTGCGTCACCAGTTAGGGGCTGACCGGCCAAGGGGGGCAGATGGATGACGTACGGTCTCATGATGACTTGCAGCTTGTGGTTGGCCTGATGAATAAACGCAAAGCTCTCCACCGGCCGCGCTAGTTGTCCCTGATACAGACCTGCAAAAATGTTGGCGTATACGGTCTTCATGTTCTTGTAGGCTCCGATGTGGTTTCCGAGAATGTCTGTAGCAAACGCAAAGTACTCCAGGCCGGGTATCACGTCGTAGTTCTTCTTGAGGTTGTAGCCGATCCTGGCACCGCCCGGGGTATGGATGGACGACCGTCTGCTCTGGAATCCACGCTCCGGCTCCTTGGGCGAGGCGAGGCTTGACGAATGGGAGTGGGAAGCATAGCTCGGAGGGGAGCCCTGCATCAGCGAAGGTGGGATGCCGTTTCGATTCAGAGGGCTCCCATGGGGCAGTGGATCTCCATGATGGAGCGCGTCTGGGACGTTGTCACGATAAAGACAAATCTTTCCGAGAGCTAGAATGGTGAGGATCAGTGCGTTGTGGATGGTCCGCTCCGGCTTGCCTGCCCTCACGGTGCCCGGCGTCAAGGGACCGTCATATCCGTCAGGCCCCGGAGATCGCTTCCGCTTTGAGCCCGTGGCTTCGGCCGAAGGGTGACTGCCGGGCTGGACGGCGAAGGCGGGCTTCGACGTCTGAGGCTTCGAAGACTTGAGATGCGTTCTTGGCAGGGTGTCCAGAAAGTGCTGGACCCATTCGTCGAGTACCCTGGGCCGGATAATGGGATGCATGTTCAACATGTTTTCCTTGAAACTTTCCACGTACATCCAAACCTTGGACTCGGTAAAGTCTGGGTTGCCATCAAAGCCGAGGACGCCACCTCTGTATTCCACCTGGTCACCCGGGCTGAGGCCACCTAGATGGCCCCAGTCGGCGGCGGGGGAGGGCGAGGCCATGTCGGAAGAGTCATCAGCCATGTCAAGTTGGCCGTGGTCTGGAAGCTCCCTCGCGTGCCGGGAGGGGTGCGAGTCCTCGCCCCGTCCGTACACAATCAGCAGGCCGCGGTTTTGCTCTTGGCTGATGGGATACTCCGTGACATGATGGATGCCTTCCCTCTCGACGTGATGTTTTGTTATCTCTCGGATGGATGGCCAGTCCAGAAGCAACCCGGCCAGAGTAGTGTGGTTCATTGGAATAGCTGGTTCTCCAGGAGGGATTGGTGGCCCCGGATCCGCTTCTATCTCATCTTCGGCCATCATGCGCATGGGAGGGCGCTCCGTGGGAGTGATTATTTGGTCGCGAGAAACCAAGTTTGAGTAGTAGTGGTTGTCGGACGCTCCACCAGCAACGGGAGAGTGATATCGGACGGCCTTGATTTCGTCATCTGATGTCGGGTCGGACTTGACATGCCCGCTGCCGGAAAATCTTGAAAATGACGTCTCGAGCTTAATCATGCGGTCATTCATGTGGCCAACATGTTCCGCTAACGTTGTGAGGCTGTTTTGCATGACCGTTATGCCGTCCAAAATGTCGGCCTGAGCCTTGTCGGTTCTGCCCACAATTAGCACTTGGCTTGCTGCGACCGCCATAGGTTGCATACGCTTTGGGCACGGGGTCTCTGTATCTGCATTCCGTGCCTTTGTCCCTGCACGTCTTGCAGGGTTTCGTCTCGTCGCATTTGGCCTTGAGCTGGCGGCACTGGTCACATGCCTTTAGGGCGAGGGATTAGCCTTTCACTGGCGTGACAGAACATGCGGGCCTGGGGGAGCCGAACCTGAGATGCCCGAGTGTTCTTCTTCTTGGCCGAGCTGACGGAAGAGTAGACACTATAGAAGGTCTCCGTTGCCGACGGGTAGCCCCCATGCGACTCGTAGGAGGACTGATGTGATGGCGTGGGAGGAGGAAAGGTCGGGTTGCGATACACTCCCGGAGTTGGAGGCACCGATGGCCCGTTGTCGTAGCTCATTTGTCGTGATTGCGCCTCGGCTTGATACGTGACCGGCTGGAGCGGCGCGGGAGGTTGAGGGGCCGACACGGCGTGCGGTGTAGGTGGCAGAGGCTCTGGCGCATGTCCCGTAGAGTTGGGTCGTCGAGGGTCTTCACCAGTCTCTCGTTTTATAACAGAGTCTCGTGGCGCGTACTGGTGGTAGGGAGGAGGATGTGCCGGCGAGGGAGGCTGCTGCTGCTGCGACTGTTGATGGTGCGGTTGTGGTTGCGGTTGCGGTTGCGGTTGCGGTTGCTGTTGATTTTGATTTTGATGGTGATGTTGATGTTGTTGATGTTGATGTTGATGTTGATGTTGATGTTGCTGCTGCTGCTGCTGCTGCTGCTGCTGCTGACGGTAGTGGTCTTGCATGGGGGCAAGAGTCTCTTGCTCGTGATGGCGGCGGTCGAGGTCAGGATGTTGCGGCGGCGACTGCTGCTGGGCATGACCGTGTATAGGTGCCGGAGGAGGCGGCGGCGGGACCGAGGAAGGCTCTGCGGAGCGGGGTGGGTATGGCTGCTGATATGGGCTCGATGCCGTGTGGTGTTGAGAATGATGAGCTGAGGGAGGAGGACGATGGGGTGGAGGCGGGTGAGAGTGTTGATGAGTCGCGGGAGCGGCATGTAGATGCGGGAGAGAAGCAGGCGGTGCAGTGGAAGCTGACCATGAAGAGAGACGAGGGCGTTTGCCATCGGGAGCTCCTAGATCCATGCTTGTGGTGCTTGATGTACAAGAGAAAGCAGGGACCACGGGTGGGCGGCCATGGGCTGAAGGCGAAACAGCAGACACCCAGGGAGTGAGGCTCGGAAGCTGGAGTGGAAGTCGACCAGCCTATTGGGTCCTCGACGTCAAGAGCGGGAATCTAGGAACCAAGGCCGGACATGGGGGTGGGTGAGGAGCCTCGCACGATTGGTAGGCTAGGATAACATGAGCCGCCACGGACGAAGCAAAGCTGGCCGGAGGGTTTGGCAGAGGGAGATGGTTCCCGACACTGGGGCCAAGCCCGCAAACGCGGCAAGATGAGTCCGATCAGCAGTTGGGCAGCAGACCAGACGGTGGGAGCTCTCTCGCGAGCTATCCAGGAAGAGTGCGAGTGGTGGGGCGCGGAGAGTCGCTGGCCGGGCTGGGCTGCCTCTGCGAAAGGACGTGCGGGCGGGCCCCTTGGGCTGGATGGTTGGATGGATGCGCGATGTACTCCGTACCCGGTGCCGCAAGGGCTCTGCGGCGTGTACGCACGAGCGAGGAGGTAATGTACAGTGCCGCCGCCAGCTGGAGGGGCGGATGGATGTACAGCGAACGGGCTGGTGTAGCACGGCGTGCGAAGGGGACGTGCCGCCGAGGTTGCGATCCGTCTGGTACTTGTAGGGTATCGCAGGACGACGCGGTCCCACAAGGCGCAACGGGTGGCGCGGTGATCGGACACGAGCGGCCAAGTCCCGTGCAGAGTCGAAGGAAGGCAAAAAGACGGTAAGACGAGGACATGTCGCTGGAGCTCGAGGCGGTGCTGGGGAGCGAACCCACGAAGTCGACCCTGCAACGCGCTCGCAATTCATCAGCAGGCTAGCCCGACCAGGGGCGTGTGATGGGCCTTGCTGGAGCTCCAGACGAGACCGGGGGAGGGTGGACGGTGCTCGCAGACTCGAGGCTGCGGTGACTGGGGGACGATGCTGGCTCGGGCACACGCCCCCCTGGCCCTCGTCTGGCCCTCGTCTGGCTGCCGGCGCGCTCGAAGAGCGGTTGCGCCGCCGCAGCGCCAGCCAGCCGGCAGCGCCAGCCATTCCGCACTCGTAGGCCGTACGGGCAGTCCGTGGCTCGCTCCTTCGCGGCCGGGGAGAACCGTGCAGGCCCACCGGCTAACCGTCCGATTGCTGGGGGGGCCAAGGCCAGCGGGAGGGCATCATCAACCACGGGTTGACTCGGGGCGCGTGCGCAGGTTGAGATCCATGAGACGGGCTAGGAGGATGCCGCCCTAACTGGTGCCTGGTGGAGTGCGGAAGAAGCAAGCAGCGTCTCGCTTTGGAGCGCGCCTGCCAGTACACTCCTGCAGGCCTGCAAGAGGGGGCTGGCCGAGGCTTGGACGCGCCTTCCAGGCTGGCTGACCGACTGCCTGGGCCGCCGCTCGGCCGCCGCTCGACCAGCCAGACCGCGACTTGCCCCTTCCCAATAGGGCAATGCACGAGGTGTCACCATGATCCAGCACCGTGGAGCCAGGAGACGGCAGGCGCATCGTCATCATCCTTGCCAGCGGTCGTCGCGACGGAGCGTCATCTGCGAGGGCTCGTACGGAGTACAGGCACCCGTCCGTCCGTACGAACCGCCGGCCCTTCGACGCTAGCTGCCCAGCAGCCAGCGGGCCGGCAAAAGCAACCACTCGGCCTGGAGCAGCGCTCAGCGTGGCAAGAGGGAAGGGACGCCCGTACCAGCAGCCCGTACCAGCAGCCCGTACCAGCAGCCCGCACGAGCAGCCGTCGGCGGATCGGGGCCCAGCCGGGGCAAGCCTGCAATCAAATTCAAGCACAGCTCAGGCCCGAGGGGAGGAGAGGGCTAGCAGCGGCCATGGAGGTGTGGTGGCGTGGGGCGAGCGTCGAGTGGCGCTCGACGTGGCGGCCGGCACAATCAGCGCCTACTGTGCGCCGTGTCTGCCTCGCTCGCTCCCGTCGGCTGCGGCGGTCTGCTGGCGGCTGTCGTGAGACACAGATACGGGACCTTCGGGACTGTCAACACTCGTCGGCACAAACGACGCCTGCGCCGGTGGGAATGCACATGGAGCGCAGCGCCCATCGGGTCGCGTCGTGGTTGGCCGCCAGCCCGGAAGGCCGTTCCCGGCGTTGAGCAGCAAACGGCACGGTTGACGCACGAGCGCGGCACGAGAAAGCAAATGGACGGGGGCCCTGATGCTCGCAGAGAGAGGGGCGATGGTCCGGCTGCAACTGTCACGCCCACGAAGCTTACTTGGCCTCTGCCGTAGTCTCATGCATCGACTATCTGCCAGCAAGGAAACCCCGGATGCGCCGACAGCCTGGGTCGCCGCTCGCTAGCGTGCGCCAAACAACGGTCCGCTCTCCGCAAAACTGCCAAACGCCAGTCGATGGTCATGCTGCGCTCGCATGATTCATAATTCCATTCGTTCAGCTCGGCTGGCCATGGGCTCTGCTGGCTTGCATTGGCCAGTCTGACGACATTTGGCCCAATCGGTACTACGGGGATTGCACTGGGCTGCGAACCCCTCTGCGGCTGCTGCTTTCGAGTCAGCGCTCCAATCTTCCATCCCGCGTGGTGACAACTGCCAAGGCGTCAAATGAGACGCCGGCCCGCTACCACTAATAGCACTTCCAGCATCGCGCAGCCGCGCCGCAAGCCTCGTGGCGAGGAAGCGTGGCGAGGGAGGAGGATGGACAAGCGCCTCAGCTCAGTCCTGGGGTCAGAGGCATGGGATTGCCGGCGACCAGAGCATCCTGCTCGTACTCGTACGAGCGCCGTGGACCAGACGTCACCAGGTCTTGGTGGACCACGAGCCGGGCCACGCCCAATGGTTTATGCCTCAACGCAGGCGAGCTGCATGAGCAATGTCCATCACTCGCCAGTATGACGTGACATTGCCGACAGCATCTTAGATTCGACTCCTCCACCACCCGGGCCCAACCACGCATGATGCATGCACCACCTTGGTGTCCTCTACGTCCTCTACATCCATACGAAGCTGCTCCGTACGAGTACGTGCTTCGGCAGTCCGAGTCGAGGTGCAGACAAGACGGCCTCGTGCTGATGCATTCAGGCGTGTGTTGATCAGCCGGTCATCTGTCACAAATCACAATGCTGCCTGCGCGCCGCGGTCCGCCATCCATACTTGGTACGGAGGAACTATTACTAATGCGCCAGAAGCGGTTGTCTTGGGTCGGTAATTACCGAATCTGGGCCGAGGTTCGCAGCGAGAAACCAGATGACGTACCCCAACTCCGCCCGGTGCGGTCCTCTGGACTGCTGAATAATAATACGGGCCACTCGTAAAGCGCAAGATTAGGTGGCTGCACAGTGGTTCGTGCGTCGTGCTCCCCGCAGAGATTGCGCAACACGGACCGTTGTCGGTCTCGTGGCAGGCGGCGATCACGGTTTTCCGCTTTGGGCGAATACGCATCGCCAGCTGGCCGAGAGTGAGTTTCGGCAGTTACAACAGTCCCCATGGGCGCCAAGGGGGGCTTCACGCGGCAACCTGTCTCTGACGCCCCCGGAAACGGCTTCCTCGTGGCGCGCCGCCTCCAGGCACACAATGCTGGCTTCATTCAGGTCAAGAACAGCGGAGCGGGGCCGGCGAAAGCCAAGCGGGTCGAGGACTATCCGTAAACCACCGAGCACCACTCGGTTGCTAGTGTGTACTCGTAGGCGCCGCTGGCGCCGGAGCGGCCAACAACGTGCCAGTGTGCCCGACGCAAAGGGAGCCTGGAGTCTGGACACAGCAGGCCCACATCCACATGGAAGACGGATGGCGGTTCTCCCGCAGACAAGCCTGCTCATGTGAGTGTGAGGCGACGCCGGAATGATGCTCGAGCCGACAACGTGTTGGCCCTGTGCTTGGGGCGAGTCGGCGGCGAGTCGGCGACGAGGCGGTGACGAGGCGGCGAGTCGACGACAATGACATGTCTGTGGCCCGACGGTCTCATGCAAGGGCCAAGTGTCACTATCGCCGACGAGGACCAAGCTCCTGGGTTGTCAGGTGCAGAACCGTGGCTGCATGGTTCCTGCATAGCGCCAGGTAGGGCATGATACGATTAATTCAGCGGCGCAACGGGCGACCCCAAACGTCCAAGCAGCAGGTTGTTGCTGTGCCGGGCCGGTGCCAACAACGCCACTGAACGGGAGCTTCAAGCCAGGCGCCAAAGTCTGAATGACGACGAGCGACGACGAGTTGCTTCCCGCGCTGGCCGTGTTGCCCCGTGCACCTCCCTCTGTGGAGTATTCCCCCGGCGATTTTCAGGCCACATGACGCAGCATTTCACCAAGTATCAAAGCGGGGCGAACCCATCAGGTCCCCCAACGCTGGCGTTCGAGTATTAGTTCGAGTTTTGCATCTTCACGTCATTACCACTGGGTCGCTGCCGGGTACTTCGTACCTGGGGAGTAACATGGGGGAGGCACCGGGATTTGCGGAACCACACACCAAATGCCCTGCAACGACACTATCGGCACCGACGACACGGGTCTGGGAGACGAGCCTCTCACACGCTTGGCCAAACAAGGCTGCCTCCGCAGTCTCAGGGACCGGAGACGGGCACCGTCAGTGTCCGGCGACGGGGCATGCTGCTCCGTGGTCGGTGCAGGGACGAAAACGACACCGAACGGCCGGCCAAGTAGGTGTGCCTGTAGCAAAACGTGCCCTGGCATCGTGATACGGAGAGCGAACTCGGCGCGAGTACGAGCCTAGAAGCTGCCGACTTGTTGCTGGCTTCCCCGCCACGCCCTTTGATGGCACCGCAACTCCGCTACCCGCATGCATGCAACGTGGAGAAGGGATGGTACCGCATGTTGCCCGTCTGTCGTCTGCAGCTGTGAAGGTCCGGACAATGCGCAGAAACACAGCCGTGGCGGCTTGAGCCTCACCGACGAGACGGGTGCCGGCGGCATTCGCAGGCGCCGTGAACCCGGATAGGCCGCCGCCAGGCACCCCGACGCGGCGGCGCCTTGGCGACTGTGCAATTTGGGGCCCCGGCTTCTTCTACTACGAGTACTTGTTCTTCTCTCCTCGCAGGGCTCGCAGGGCTTGCCTTTGCTTTCTTTTCCCCACGGCCATCGGTGGCATGTTGATGAATGTCTTGGAATGTGCGTGCTCGAGACAACGATCGCCGGGCTCGAGGACTGTCGGCGTTGGTGGCTGTCGACCGCGTGCTCGCTTACGAGTACGCAGTATGGCACGGCATCCCATCCCACGCTCCTGTTGGACTCCAGGAGGGACCGCGATTGCCGCCTCGTCTCAGCGACCCTTGAGCGCTTCGACATTGCGGCAAGGTGCGGTTTGCGCCTCGCCGCAGTTGAGAGAAGATGGTTTCTTGTAAAAAATTTTTTGGCGCAGTCGACCATCGATATACTCGCATGTCCGGAAAGAGTCGCTGCCGGCCGACGAGGCGCTGCCGTGCTCGGGTTGCCGGCGACGCAACCAAGCAGTTGAACCGCCTCCGTAGGCAGTCTCCGGCTGGCTGGGAAGAGCATACGAGTACCTAGCGGTGGCCCGTGGCCATCCAACTGCGCAGACGAATGCCTCTTTCGGACTGGACTACTCGTACTGCATCGTCTCCCGTCCAACAGTCAAACCGCAAGTTTTGGCAATTGCACCGCTGTCTTGCAGCGCGAGCAACAAACGCCCCGTC
The DNA here is from genome assembly GCA_002901185.1 of Tolypocladium capitatum. Taxonomy (NCBI): domain Eukaryota; kingdom Fungi; phylum Ascomycota; class Sordariomycetes; order Hypocreales; family Ophiocordycipitaceae; genus Tolypocladium; species Tolypocladium capitatum. The sequence goes on from NRSZ01000664.1 coordinate 20,807, forward strand.
TTGACCAAAACCAAAAAAAGGGCAAGCCCTGGGAGCCTCGTGAGCCGTATTTTTGCTTTTTGCTTCTTGCTAATCGACTTCGCTGACAGTGCCTCTTGCGCCGCCTGCCCAGACCTTGGTTGGTTAACCGGTTGCTGATAGAAACTCCCCCATGCGCTCTCTCAAGGCTCCGCGCGCCGCTCCACCAGGAGACGCACACACACGCACACACACTCACCGGCGCATAGAGAATGACTTGTCAAGTTCTCTCGCGTCTCCAGAAGGAAAACACGACGGTCCCGTGACGTACGGGTGCGCGCGTAGCGGTGTCATCTCGTGGTTTGGACGAGGGTCATGCTGCGAGGAGACTATCGCTACGACTTCCACGTCTGGGACCAACACGATATTGCAAAGTGGACGGACGCTGTTTGGCGTTATCTGCAGGAGCGGGTTGCTGCCGCCGCGCACGTCTCCACCGACCGGGCTTTTGCAGAGTATCACGACATCATGTCATATGCACGATTATCCTCCCCTTCAGACGCGCACCGTCCAACCTACGATCAGGGAACGACCGGGATGAAACGAATGCAACATGGGAGGAACTCTCAGCCTCAGGGCGCCGTTGGTGAAGACGGAACTACGTGGCAGCGGGGCGGCGTGCGCTCGCCGAGGCCGTCAATGCGACCTCGTCAGCTCGCTGAAGAGCTCACAATGCGGAAACCCGGTGGGTGTGACGGATCGAACCATTGACAAGGACAACGACCGTGGGCCGGCTCGTTTCAGGCTCAGTGTGCAAAATGACGAGTCGACGGCGGTGGATAACGGATATGGGGGTTCGCAACGCCAAGCATTACAACCACGACGGAACCCGACGAACGCCCCCAGTCGTCGTGGGCGTGTGGCAACTGCCCGATGTCCCTGTCACGCACTTGCTCACGGCGAATTCCGCAGTCACGGACGGATGGGAGGCTTGGCAGTGGAACTTGTGCTTGTGCAGCAATAGGCATACCGTACGTACGAGGAGACGACAACCGCGGGCCGCGAGACATCAACCACGTGGCAGACGTTCGACAAGTGGCGGCGAACTCCTCGCACGGGTGGCCTCCGACAAGCCTTGCCTTCTTGCCGCCGTACCGCAGGCCGTGTCACCCCCGTCTGGAGTCTCTGGACGTCGATCCCCTCCCGGACCTGCAAAACCACGGCGGCCAACGCGCGGTGAAGCAGGCCCCTACGGGTCCGGGTCGGTGGCAACGTCGTCAGCTGACGGGATGGGATTTGCAGTGACGAGCTGAATGCGCGAGCGTGCACACCGATGAACTCGGTGAGGCACTCGCGCGTATCATGGATGGACGGCTTCAGCTTCCTGCATCCGCTGCCCCTGGCTTGCGAGCAAGCCACCTGCTCGGATGCAGCTACGGAGTGTTATTAGATGGAATAGCTGCCGCGATGGACTTTCTAGAATTAAGGGCACTTCTCACCCGCGTCTGATGTAACCAAGCCGCAAGCCGGACGTCCAGGCCGACTCCGGCGTGGTGATTCGGGCCCAGACGCCCCCCTCCCCCAAGTGACTCGTACGGAGGAAACAGAAGTGTTACAGGCACTCTCTAACACGACAGAACCCGGTCCACCGCGTGCTTTCTCTACTTTCGGTCACACGTGTTGGTCTCGCAGCGGCGGAAATTTCCCCGGGGGTGGGGGGGCGGT
>NRSZ01000664.1:22611-37232 GCA_002901185.1 Tolypocladium capitatum
TGCGGAAGCTGGAAACACAGCCGTGACAAGGATGCGATCCCGGCTTCATTTACCGTGCCTGTACGGAGTATTTGCTACGTACACGCTCGAAGCACGACGTACGTATCCAATCTGCCTGGGCCCAGGGGACGGCGGTTGGGCAGCCGGAGAGTACGCCCTGGCGGTCAATATCGAGGAGCGCAAACCGAGCCATTGCCAGATACTCTTGTCGTCTCTGAAGCCGGCCGCCCCCACTATCAAGCATTCCTGACGTCGACGACCCCTGCCGATGGGGGACGGTCGGCGGGCGTCCTGTCAGCGCCCTCCGATCGCTGGAGCCGTCAGATCGGATGGGAATCGGTCAGCTACGGAGCGGTTGATCGTTTATTACAGAAGGACATGGCGTTTCTGACGGTGGGGACGAAGGGATGCGCTGGATGGAGCAGGGCACGGTGCCATTGGGCGTCGGCCGGGGGCTGGCGGTGGTGCAGGCCGCACGCGTACGTGCATGGCCGTGTGTGACGGACCTGCATGGCCGCCAAACGGCGTATCCGTCTGCATGTGTGCGCTCGCGCGCGTCCCGGCGGCCGACGTCGCGATCATGAGAGAACATTCCTCCGCGGCGGTGGTGCAGGGTAGGCGGCTACCTCTGAGGCGGCATCGTGAGGGCGCGCCAGGCACGGAGCGAGCGCGCGCTCGTGTTGAAGAGCTGCGCTGAAAAACTCGACAGATGGCCGGTGCGGTGCGAGCACACACGCGGCCCGCGCACAGATCAGGTTGCAGAGCGGACGGGCCACGAGCGTTGGCTGCAGAAATCTCAAGCGTCGCCGCCAACACCACATGGTCGACCAACGCGTCCGAATGCTGCGTCGACCCCCGCATCCGGATGTGGTCGCTCCCAGAGCAGGAAAGGGAACGGCTTCTGCGCTGCCCGAGCGAGCAGCACGTACGAAGTAGGACTCGCCGGCAGTTACGCGCCGCGCCGCACCGCACCACCCGCCTCGGGCGTAATGGACGGTTGCTGCGGCGAGTCGACCGCCTGTACTCCGTACGGAGTACGTCTCGTGAGGCCCGTTCCCGTGAGGCTGGGGGAGAGCATGGATGCTCCATGTCATGTCATTCAGCTGCAATACAACAACCGGCCCCATTCCGTACTTCTGGCACTCATGTTGTTCCGCGTCTCGATGCTCCGACGTGGAGGAAACCCAGAGGCGGCCCAACCAACCATCGTGAACATGGCCGACCCGGTGGTGTACACGGCGGCGAAACCCACACCCCAACAAACTGCTTGGAAGCTGCATTCGGCATCGCCACCGCCGCACGCCGCCTCGGTAAATTGCCCAACGGCGGCCTCGGGCCAGCCGCGTCATCCGTCGCCGTCTTTGCCGTCCTGCCTCACCACTTTCCTCCTCTTCGGCCCTCTGTTGGGCCTCTTCCAGGACCCGACCTCCTGGTAACCAACGAGCGCTCCTCCGTGGCCCTCGTCGCTTCGCGCCACCTCATCTCCGCCGCTGGAGCCGGCGGGTTCGTCGGCTCCCTCGGTAAAGACCAGGTCGCCCCGACGCCCGAGCACCTCCCGGCCTGCCTCCTCTAGCAGTATGCCGAAGGCCAGGAGCGCAGTGTCGTCCATGCTGCGCTCGTCAACACCGTGCCTGTCGAGGTGGGGCCGGTCTCGATCTAGAGCGCCGTAGAACCTGCTGGAGTATGCGTGGATCGCCTTGAGGAGGTCGCTCTCGGGCAGGGCGCCTCGGCCTCCGCGCGGGAGGTCGCGCTCGTGGGCGCTGTAGACGTCGTGCTCTGCGAACCTCTGCGGCGCGTCCCTGCGCCGAAAGAGAACTTCGTCTGGGGCAGCGGGCGTGTGGCGAGTGGAGTGTTTGATGACCCTGGCTTGCTCCGTCGGATGCGGCTTCTGCCTGGTCATCTCATCTCGGAGAGCTTGATGGCGCGCAACCCTGCCTGCATCGAGTCAGTTTCACGTGAATGGCTGCTTATTTCGTGTCTCGTCTCACCTGCTACGGCATCGAAGACGGTGGCGAGGCGTCGACGCCCTCGGCGACGTCTGTCGGCTTGGGGCAGCGCCGGGACTTCCGACATGTCCTCTTCCGCCGCCAACACGGGGTGGGACCGACCCTCTGGCATTTCCATGGCCACGGGTGTTTGTCCCGTAGAGAAAACCCCCGGCAAGGCGAGCCAGCATCTCCTCGGCGTGCTGCCTCGCGAGTCGGGCCAGCAAGTCACTTGTCTGTCCGTCCAGGACCTGCCGCGTTTCAGCCTCCTCCGAGAGTAGAGATGTCTGACTCGCGTTGCATGGCCCTCACGGGTCTGTAGATGCTCCGCTGCGGCCTGGAGAGGGAGGGAGAGACGAGGTTCAACGGTCCATTGATGAAGAGAGGATATGGGTCCGAGACTTGCAACTGAGGCTCTGCAATGTGGGGTTGCCGGTGGCCCACTAAACGCGTGCCGTTGGCGCTCCACTCATCACTGACATCACCGCAGCCCAGCCCATCCTCACGACGCCCTCCGTCGCCGTCCCTCCGTGTCACGGCGAGAGGCAACTCCGAGCCCAGCGACGCCTCGCCTACCTGCGCGCCGCCGCGCAGGGGCCCAGATGAATGCAGGCTCGCCTCCTCGCCCGTGAGACCGGTGACCTCAGCCCCCACGACGTCGCCCGAACCGTCGCATCCAGCCTCCTGCGCTCCTTTGCGCCCGCTCCGCAGCATCGCTTCAATGGCGAGGTTCTACAGCGCGAGGCCGCGTCCGGGGTGGGCGAGATGGTTCACGACATGCGCGCGCACGGGGCCGGCGTCAGCAGCCTGGCGCTCGACAAGTTCGACGGTCGCATCCTCGTGTCGGGAGGCGCCGACGGGTCCATCAAGATCTGGGACTTGGAGGAGTGCGGCAACCCGCACGAGCTTCACACGTTCAGGCCGGTGAGCACGGTTGCGCGGTCTGCCGCGGATCAGAGAGGGAGAGGCCACAGCCACGGAGTCACGCATCTTGCCTTCTACCCCTTCGACCCCGGCGCCTTCCTGTCGAGCTCGTACGACAAGTATCTGAAGCTCTGGTCCACCCAACGATCGGCCCTATCCGCTGAGTTTGACCTCAACGCGACCATATACTCTCACTCCACGAGCCCCGTCGCCGACCACCTCCTTGTCGCCTGCGCGACCCAACATTCGAACGTGCGCCTTGTGGACCTCAAGTCGGGCTCGGCCGTCCAGGCGCTCGTCGCACACGGAGGCCCCGTGCTGTGCACGGCATGGAGCCCACGCCGGGAGCACGTGCTCGCGAGTGGCCATGCGGATGGCAAAGCTCGTATATGGGACATAAGGCGCGCCGGCGGCGTCATTGCACAACTCGACCAGGAGGATTCATTGGGCGTTGTACACCGGTTCAGCCACGCAGCAGCTTCTGGTGCTGACTGGAGTCGCATGCCGCACTTTCGGGCGTCGGCACAAGCTCACGACGAGGCGGTCAACGGGCTGCAGTGGACCGACGATGGCAAGTACATAGTGTCGGCTGGACTGGATCGGCGTATCAGGGTCTGGGATGCTGCCACGGGAGCCAACACCCTCGCGGGCTTCGGCTCGGTCGTTCAGAACCAGCATGCCAAGACGGCAAGCATCCTCGTGTCGCCTTCGGGGCTGTCGAGCAACCGCGAGCTTCTCTTCTGGCCAAACGACCAGGAAATTCTCCTTCTCGACTTGCACGACGGGAATATCGTGGCGCGGCTGCGGAGCCCCGGTGCGACGAATCCCGCGGGGCCCCGCGAGAGAGGGATGGGCAGGACCCGCATCACGAGCATCGCCTGGCGTGGTGCCGGAGGGGGCGGTCGGCAAGTTGGCCCGGTCATGGGTGGAGGGAACTCGGTTGGCGCAATCTACAGTGCTCATCTGGATGGGCGGATACGTGCCTGGATGCCGCATATCCCCGGGCCGGACGATGTGGACGAGACGGAGGAGCTCGACGAGGATGATGAGGTTAAGCGGAAGAAGAGAAAGGCGGTCGACAATGCGTATAGGAGCCTGATGGGAAGGCAGATGACGTTTACGTGATGTTACTGGGATGGCGTTGATGGGAGGGTAGACAGACGGTACACGTAGGCGATGGGTAAAGTAACGGACGGGGCCTATCCACAGGTCATACATTTACGAAGCACAGTCGGCATCAATATCAAAGTCCTGAAACGCCATCCCTGCCGTGGCACGCTATCCAGGCCACGCTATCCAGGCCAGGCATGCCACGCACGCTATGCCCAACATGAATTCCTCCATCACACGACGACGACCAAGCAGAGCCAGCCATCAGGGTACGCCGCCTCCTTCATCAACTCCCCCAGCGGCGCCTCAAACGGCACCGCCGCTCCGTGCAGCACGACGCCCGCCAGTACCGGGTCCCGACTGCTCGGGAACAGCCTCGGCATCATGTCCCTGAGCGCCTGGCCTAGCAACCTGGGCCTGCGGTCCGGACCAAAAGCCGGGACGAGGGACTGCACGACTCTGAAGGACCCGGCGTCTGCGGGCTTGGGCGGGTCCGGAACCGGCGTTGCGGCGGGCGCAGTCGGCGGAGGATTCGAGGGGATGTACATGCGCACGGGGACGTGCTTCAGAGCAGTCGGGGCGTCGAGAAGGCGGGTGTTGACCTTGTTGAACGAGGCGTAGTCGTTGTCGACGACGGCGTTCCACAGCTGGGTCGTGTGCTCCTTGGACATTTTCATGATCTGATTCGCGTTTCCATTCCGAACAAAGTCGGCCTGAGCGAGTTGAGCCCCCAGTCCCCACAGCCCCCTTGGTGAGCAGACTCACCTCCTTCACACAGTTGAGGAAGGTATCGCCAATATCCCACCCAACGCCATCGCTCACCGTCAGCCGCCACGGCAGACTCGGCTGGTACAGGTCAACCAGCAGCCCCGCGGCCAGGTTCCTCAGCTGGACGTCCTCGAAGTGGAAGCTGGAGCACGCGGCGCCGAAGAAGGCCGACAGCCGGGGCAGCAGCAGGGCGAGGTAGCTGAAGCGCGGGACGCTCGCGATGAAGGGCGTCGTCGGCGAGGACGGGTGCGTGATGTGCAGCGGGATCCGCGCGTCCCAGAGGATCTGGGAGATGGAGGCCGACATCACGGCGGCGGCATGGCGAAGAGAACGAGTGATTGTTTGGCGGGGTGGGTTGGTTGGTTGCCTGATGAGGTCGTCCCGGACGTGGCAGTGAGGTGAGGCGGCAGTGTAGGGTAGGTCGGCAGCTGGTGGGGTTGCTGGGTGGTGTCGTGCGAAGCGACGCCGTACCAGAGTCTCGGTGCAGGGATTCAGCCACTTTGATTTATCTGAAGCCTTAGCAAGCAACGCATAAGGATCCGTTCGCACGAGATGCATGTGCTATACGATAGGCATAGCTATATATCTCGCGCAACGAGCCGTCCTTGATCCTCGCACAGCATTCGAGCTGCGTTGCATGGCGACGCGTGTCGTGGATGAACCGACGATGCTTTATTGGGCCGGCGACACGATACATGATATATCACGGCACATACACAACCAATGGCCGGGCGGGAATCTTGTTTCAGTGGCCGAGGAGCGGATGGCCCCCAACTTTACTGCCCTGAAGCTGCAGCTCTCGGGTTTGCTTAGTTGTAGTCGGCCGTGTGGCAAGCTTCTGCACCCTCCCACCGTGTCATGCTCATGGCACATGTCGCGTGTGAGGACGATCAGCTCGGCGAGAATCATATGAGAAGAAATCGATTGATAAATCCGCCAACCATCCAACGTCGCCGCACCTGCATATCCCGGCTCCACCCTACAGCCCACGGTGCTGCCCCTGTTGCGAGACGCTGTTTCGGCGCTCGCCGTCGTCGTGCGCCGCCGCTCCGCCGATGTGCTTGCGGAGCACCGAAGGGGGGACCTGCGCGGCGTCTGTAGGGTCTCGGCGCGCCAAGGGGGCATTCCTGCAAGGAACTCGTCGGAACAGGAACGTCTGGGTCGCATCGGGCGCTACCAACTCACGACTGCGTGTGCGTCTTGCTGCCGCCGAGGCTGCTGTCGACGCGAGGGTCCAGCTTGTTCAGCATGTCGCTCTTGTGCGGGCCGGCGGTGTTGGGGGCAGCGCCGAGGCCGTGAGTTTCGGCGTGGGCACCAGTGTGCGTTCCGGTGTGAGTGCCCGAGTGGGCAGCACCCATGTTGCGGCTGCCATCGCGGTCCGAGTCGACGCGAGGGTCGGCAGCGTTGGCCACGCGGCTGTCGTGAGTGCCGTAGGTGCCCTCGGGTGCACCGGCAGTAGTGCCGTGAGCACCGTGAGCACCGTGAGCACCGTGAGCTCCGTGAGCTCCGTGAGCTCCGTGAGCACCGGTGGTCCCCGTGGTTTGGGGAAGTCCAGTGTTTCCAAAGGTGGACTGGGCGGTGTTGCCGCCGCTGACGAAAGCACTGCCGCCGGTAGAACCGGTGGTGCCGTGGCCGGTACTGGAGGCGTTGCCAGTCGTCGCTGTCCCGTGAGGGTTGGCACCCAGGTTCTTGCTGTAGTCGCGGTCAGAGTCGACCCGCGGGTCGGCCTTGTTCAGCAGGTTGCTGCTGTGTGGGCCGTCCGTCTTGGTGGCAGGGCCATCCGTTCCACGGTTGTTGCCACCGACGGCGTAGTTGTCACTGGTAGCATAGGAGCCATCGTGAGAGTCGATTCTCGTGCCTGCACCGGCGCCGTGAGTAGCGGCGCTGGTTCGAGGGTCACCCGTGTAGGTGGTGTGAGTGCCTTCAGTGTGGGTGGTTTTGGCCTGGTCCTTGTCGGAGTGCAGGGCCTCCTTGACCTTGTTCACGAGAGAAGACATGTTGGGTGTTGTCGTCTGATATTCCTGAGTGTTGTTGATGTGTGTGTAATTGGTATCAAAGCGTGTTTGTGGTTTGTGTGATTGTGATGGCAGGTATTAAGTGTTTGGTGTTTCGAGAAGCGGAATTCATGAGACGGCGGGAAGGGTTTATATACCGCTCTCCTTGACTTGACAACTTTCTGCATCTCGATCTGGGACACTAGCATCGGGAATAGCCAAGGCAGGGACATGTTTGGGCCGTGGTGTACTTCGCATATCGTCATACGGAACCCGGAGGAGCAAGGTTCCAAGCCCCCGCGGAAACATTGTACGGCTCCATGACGGATCGAGAATTTCCATTTTGTGCCATGGCAAGGCCGTTGGTTCGCCCCCCGTGCACAGAAAGCTTGCTGGTAGACGATGCGGTTAGCATGCATGAGAGGCGTCATCAGTGACGTTGAGGCTGGAGACGATTGGTGGCGGCAAAACAAGCCCATCAAGGCCCGGACACTTGGCTCCGCCGAAAAGCTTGGGCAGTGGGTTTAAGTTGGAAGCTGTGCGTGGCGTCTCGAATTGCGGAAGCTGGTTGGAGGCTTGGAGCTGCATGGAAGCAAGCAAGGCAGGATGACGCAAGATGCAGAGGTGGCCAAGGAGGCGGTGGCGGCGAGTGCAACCAGCGAGGATGACGGAGGACCTCTCCGGATCTCGATCTCACTGCGTGACGACAGACCTCTTGGTCTGCATCGATTTCCATATCCAGAGCACGGAACATCGGATCCTCGGCGTGAACTCGTAGGCTGACACGAGAAAATCTCGGCAGCGGCGGCAGCACGCAGGGCTTGCGACTAGTCGAAGGAGGTACTTCGTAATGCATTGTATGAATTAGGATATGGGCTTTAAACTATGAGACGTAATTCGAGCAATCTGGAGTTTCATGTTCCCCATCGTCGCGCGGCATGTCCACAACAAGTCGCCAAACCTTGGACTCCCGCGCCAGATCATCCCCCCCGACGTTCAGCCAACATCTTCATAAAGACCGCGGCAGTTGCAGGCAGCGTGCCTCCGGCTAGACGCGGCTGCGGCGGTACCAGCGGCTGCGATGACCGGCGTCGGCGTTGGCGGCGCCGTGCTCATGCTTGCGCACCCAGAAGATGCCGATGAGGGCGGACACGAGCCAAAGCAGCGCCGACAAAAAGGCAAAGGCGATGTCGGCCTTGAACTTGCCGCACTGGTCGCCGCGCGGCGAGACGTTTTGCCAGTTGAAGACGGCGCCGCACGAGGAGCCGATGAGCTAGAGGTTGAAGCGTCAGCTCCCGTATAGCCCGCACCCGTGTAAGTCGCACGCGGCGTAGCACTTACGTTGACCAGCAGGCCAAACGACACCCACCACAGGACGCTGACGAAAATGTCCACCGGCCAGTGGATAAAGGTGCCCGAGAAGGGGAACAGCCGTATGAGCGCCAGGAAAATGGACAGGCCGGCGACGACCTCGGTGTAGATGAAGCGGCCCAGGTCCCAGGAGCTGGCGTGGCTGCGGTGCAGGTACTCGCCGGCGACGCCGGCGACGATGGCGGCGAAGACGAGCTCCGCCGCGCGGAGCACCATGCTGACGATGCGGTCGAGCGCCATGGCTGCGTGTGTTTGTCCTTGCTCGTTCGAACGGATGGACGGGTGATGAACGAGAGACTGATGGTGGGACGAGCCGGGTGCTTTATATCTGCAATGTGATGACACGGCAGCCCTGCACCTTTACGGAGGCGGGCACGGCGTGTTCGACCTCGCCCTGAACCGCCCATCGTGGCCCGAACGACATGCATCACCGCCCCCAGAAGCCTGTTTTCTCGTGCGCGCCCCCGACGGCCCTTGACAAACCGGGAGCCAGCAATGCAAGACGCCTGCAGCGACGCCGACGTCATGGCATGCCAGCGGAGCGAGGTGGTGTGACCATTTGCAGGGGACGATTGCCACGGCATGCCACGCAGAATCAGAATCGATGAGCGCATGGCCTTGGCGAACAGGCGCTGTCCTTGTCGTCCGGCCGGGGTGGTGCGAAGCCAGGTTGCTTGATGCCAGTCGCGGCGCAGCGGCGCTGTGCAAGGAGGCAGACGCGGCGAGTCAGCCGGAGTACGGAGTACATGAAAAGTACCTTTGCCTCGGCTCGGAGGATGCCCCGCCGTCTCGCCGAACCACTGCGGGGCTGCCGAGTTGCAGCGGCTCCGTGCCTCGCAGGCCGCCTTCACCGACGCTCCGACCACTCTCGACCACGCCGTGTCCTCTCCTTTCTTTTGCCTCTGAGCCGGATGCGTTGCTCGATGCCCCGTTGAGCACGTCTTCGGCCCATCGCCGGGCTCAGTCCTAGGCGACGCGTTGGTTGGCTCGAGCGCCTGCCCATCCATGTCCGGCCATGGCGGACGCAGCATCACCCTCACCGCCGTCCAAGGCGCGCGGCGTGCGCATTGCCATCGACCGCGGCGGCACCTTTACCGACTGCGTCGGCGAGCACAATGGCGACGAAATCATCATCAAGCTCCTCTCCGAGGACCCGGCCAACTACAAGGACGCCCCCCTCGAGGGCATCCGCCGCATCATGAGCCATTTTCTCGGCCGCGACATCCCCCGAGGCGAGCCCCTGGACACCTCCCAGATCGACTCCATCCGCATGGGCACCACCGTCGCCACCAATGCCCTGCTGGAGCGCAAGGGCGAGAGGATCGCCATGGTGGTCACCAGGGGCTTCGGGGACTGCCTGACCATCGGCAACCAGTCGCGCCCGCGCATCTTCGACCTGGCCATCCGGAAGCCCGATGTGCTGTATGAGGCTGTCATCGAGATAGATGAGCGTGTGACGCTCGAGGACTACGCGGAAGATCCGGAGAGGACCGTCACCGAGGCCCAAGCGCGAGCGGGAACCGAGGAGGCCCAAGCCGAGGACCTCGTCCGCGGTCTGTCCGGCGAGACGGTGCGGATCCTCAGGAGACCGCGGGACGACGACGTTAGGCAAAAGCTAAAGGCCGTCTATGACCAAGGCATCCGGAGCATTGCTGTCTGTCTCATGCACGGATACACATTCCCCGACCACGAGGCCCAGGTCGGCAGGATAGCAAGGGATGTCGGGTTCCACCACGTTTCGCTGAGCCACGAGCTCATGCCCATGGTCAAGCTCGTGCCGCGGGCCACGTCGGTCTGTGCTGATGCCTACCTGACTCCGGCCATCAAGAGATACATCGATGGGTTCCAACAGGGGTTCGAGAGCCGTCTCGGGACGCGCAGCGTCAATGGGGGAAGGCGGCACGAGGGGGCGAGGTGCGAGTTCATGCAGAGCGACGGTGGGTTGGTGCATGTGGACAAGTTCACGGGCCTGAGGGCTATTCTTTCCGGTCCGGCGGGAGGCGTGGTTGGCTATGCCGTTACATCCTACGACGAGGAGACAAAGACGCCCGCCATTGGCTTCGACATGGGCGGCACGAGTACGGATGTCTCCCGATATGGAGAGGGCCGATACGAGCACGTGTTTGAAACTACCACGGCCGGCGTCACCATCCAATCCCCCCAGCTCGACATCAACACCGTGGCCGCCGGTGGCGGCTCGCGGCTCTTCTTCCGCAACGGCCTCTTCGCCGTCGGCCCCGAATCTGCCGGCGCCCATCCCGGCCCGGCGTGCTACCGCAAGGGCGGCCCGGCGACCGTCACCGATGCGAACCTGCACCTCGGTCGCCTGCTGCCAGACTTCTTCCCCAGCATCTTCGGCAAGAATGAGGACGAGGGCCTGGACGCCGAGGCGAGCAGAAAGGTGCTCCAGGAGCTGACGGACCAGGTCAACGACGAGACTGGCAAGAAGCTGACGGTGGATGAAGTGGCGTACGGTTTCCTGACGGTGGCAAACGAGACCATGACGAGGCCCATTCGGTCCATCACGGAAGCAAAGGGTCACGACTCCTCCAAGCACCGCCTCGCAACATTCGGCGGCGCCGGCGGCCAGCACGCCGTCGCCGTTGCCGCCTCGCTCGGGATCCACCAGATCCTCGTCCACCGCTACTCCTCGGTCCTCTCCGCCTACGGCATGGCCCTCGCAGACGTCGTCGACGAGCGCCAGGAGCCCGATTCGACCGTGTGGCAGGACGGCGGCAGGGTCGTCGCTGAGCTGCAGCGCAAGATGGACAGGCTCAAGGACAAGTCGCGCGCTGCCCTGAGCGACCAGGGCTTCGAAGACGCCGAGATGGAGTTCCAGGAGTACCTCAACATGCGCTACCGCGGCACCGAGTCGGCCCTCATGATCGTGCGGCCCACAGCGCAGGAGGCCGCCGAGCGCTTTGGCGGCGAGGACTGGGCGTTTGGCAAGGCGTTTGTGCGGCACCACCGCTACGAGTTTGGCTTCACGCTGGATGATCGGGACATCGTCGTCGATGACGTGCGCGTGCGCGGCATCGGCAAGAGCTTCCGCCACAGGGAGAAGACGGTGGACGAGCAGCTCAAGACCATGACGCGCCGGGACGTTGTCGCAGGCGAGAAGCGCCACGGCGTGCAGGAGGTGTACTTTGAGGGCGGCAGGCTCGAGACGCCCGTCTACAAGCTCGAGGACCTCGATGTCGGGGACGTCGTCGGCGGCCCGGCCATGCTGGCCGACGGGACGCAGACGATTGTCGTGACGCCGCGGACAAAGGCCCTCATTACGGAGACGCACGTCGTGCTGGACGTTGAGCACGAGGGCTCCAAGGACGAGTACGACGCTGCCATCAACCCCCATCCGTCGAGTTGAAAGCTGACAACGCGCTCGCAGATCCCACGGGGATCAGTCCACCCGTGAAGTCGACCCCATCATGCTCTCCATCTTTGGCCACCGCTTCATGGCCATCGCCGAGCAAATGGGCCGCGCCCTGCAGAAGACGAGCGTCAGCACAAACGTCAAGGAGCGCCTCGACTTCTCGTGCGCCATCTTCGACGCCGCCGGCGGGCTCGTCGCCAACGCGCCGCACCTCCCCGTCCACCTCGGCTCCATGTCGACGTGCGTCAAGCGCCAGGCCGAGATCTGGCGCGGCCGCCTCGAAAAGGGAGACGTCATCATCGCGAACCACCCGTCCTACGGCGGGACCCATCTCCCCGACGTGACGCTCGTCATGCCCGCCTTTGACGACAGGGGCGACAACATCCTCTTCTACGCCGCGTCCCGCGCCCACCACGCCGACATCGGCGGCATCACCGCGGGCAGCATGCCGCCGCACTCGCGGGAGCTGTTCCAGGAGGGCGCCGCCATCCGAAGCGAGAAGCTCGTCAGCGGCGGCAAGTTCGACGAGAAGAGGGTCGTCGAGCTCTTCTACGACGAGCCGGCCAAGTACCCCGGCTGCAGCGGCACGCGCTGCCTTGCCGATAACATCAACGACCTCCGCGCCCAGGTGTCCGCCAACCAAAAGGGCATCTCCCTCATCGAGAGCCTGATCGAGGAATACGGCGAGGAGACGGTCCAGTTCTACATGGTCCACATCCAAAACAACGCCGAGCAGTCCGTCCGCAGGCTCCTCAAGGATGTGCACAAGCGCTTCGAGGGCAGGGACCTCTCTGCCGTCGACCACATGGACGATGGCTCCCCTATCCAGCTCAAGATCAAAATCGATCCCGAACACGGCAGCGCCGAGTTTGACTTTCAGGGCACCGGCCCAGAGGTCTACGGCAACATCAACGCCCCCCAGGCCATTACCTACAGCGCCATAATCTACTGCCTCCGCTGCCTCGTCTCCGAGGATATTCCCCTGAACCAAGGCTGCCTCAAGCCCATAGACGTCAAGATCCCACCCAAGTCGATCCTCTCGCCGTCGCCCGGCGCGGCGGTGGTGGGTGGCAACGTCCTTACAAGCCAACGCATCACAGACGTCATCTTCAAGGCCTTCCAAGCCTGTGCCGCCAGCCAGGGGTGCTGCAATAACCTCACCTTTGGCTTCGGCGGAAACCAGACGGGCGAGAAGGCCGTCAAGGGCTTCGGGTATTACGAGACCATTGCCGGCGGCAGCGGCGCCGGGCCGGACTGGGAGGGCACGTCCGGCGTGCATGTACACATGACGAACACCCGCATCACCGACTCCGAGATCTTCGAGCGGCGCTACCCCGTCCTCCTGCGCGAGTTTTCCATCCGCAAAGGCTCCGGCGGCGCTGGCCAACACCGTGGGGGCGATGGCGTGATCCGCGACATCGAGTTCCGCATCCCCCTCCAAGTCTCCATTCTCAGCGAGCGGCGCGTGTACCGCCCCTACGGCCTCAACGGCGGCGAAGACGGCGCGTGTGGTCTCAACCTCTGGGTGCGCAACGTCGAGAAGACCAACTGGGACAAGTCCCTCGCGCGGTTCCACGAAAATGACAGAAAGGTGGACGGCGACGGAGAAGACGAGGAGAAGGAGTACGAGGAGCGACACATCAACCTGGGTGCCAAGAACAGCGCGGCCATGAAGGCCGGTGACCGAATCATCGTATATACACCCGGGGGAGGCGGCTGGGGAGCTCGTGACCAGCAGAGCGTGGCGAGGCGGAAACTGGATAACACGGAGGGTTGGCGCAAGGGGAGCGGCGCGGCGAGGGAAGATGCGGCGTTGCAGGCGTAGGTGGTGATCAGAGTTGGTGGAACCCGTGAGGGAATAGATGGATTGGGTTATTGTTAGATGCAGTCCCAAAGACGACCGTTTGTGAAACCAACAGTTTTCGGTGAAAGGGACGAAATCAGCCGCCGCAGCATGGCGGTGTTGGTTGTATCGTGTCCCTGGAGTCGTGAAGCTCGTACAAAGTACGCATCGTGAACATTGACATCAGCCGACGGAATCTGCGTCTCGCAATCTCATTCGCAGCGTGAGATCGCCGCGAGTGATCGCCCAGTGAGAGCGTCTGAGGCATGCTTCGGCAAATGCCGAGCTCCGCCACAGGGTTGGATATCCACTTTGGCCCCCAACCGTCATTCCATCGAATCCTTCGGGCTCCGGTTCGCATACACCTGCGTTAGCCTCGCCGGCCAGACCATCAGGCCTCGTACCAAGTCCCGGAGAGGTTGCATGTGTGCATCTCACTTTCGCCGATCGGATGCGGTCCGAGTACCCGGAATCAGGCTCGTCCTGGGCAAGGCCAGGCCGTCCACTGCAGAGGTCGCAAGCCGCGGGAACGTTGCCACGTCGGGGGTTTGGAGTTTGGGCCGACAGGCGCCGAGGCGAAGCAGAAGTATATGTGCCTCGCTGGAAACAGATGACGGACGAGATGCCTTCATGTATGGCGCCCGGCTAACCAATGTGGCCATCGGGCTCGGTACAAGGCTGCACCGGACCACCTGCCCGCCGTTCCATAAGCCTGGTTGGCCGTGCGGATCAAGATCATCAAGCCATGTTCAGCCCATTCGGACCGCGCCGCCGCCCTTGGGTCGTAGCAAGGTCCCTTTGATCGCGGCAGCCAGGCCCAAAGGACGCCTTGTCCCGATGGCCCGCCGCAGGGGTGTTGGGCCGGTGAGCGATGACCGACTGTTGGTTCGGTGGTCGAAGGAGGATATAGAAACCCGGACAGTGCTGACGGCGCGACTGCTCGCGACTTTCGTTGCCGTCATTCGGGAGAGCGGAAGGCTGGCACTAGAAGCCTGCGGCGTATTAGCCTGAATCTTCATCGGCTTCCGGCGCATGTCAGCCGAGGGGGTCGAGACCTTGACTTGACGCCCCACCGGGACTGTTTCAGACAAGCGACAAGCCACCCGACCCCCCTAAGTCGAAGCCATCGGGGGTCCCCATCGACAGCAACCAGCGCTTGCAATCCGTTGCCTTATCGTGGCTGGCCCGGGCAGCCTAAGGTGCCTTCCCGCGTGGCGTTGACCATGGTGGTGGTGGTGGTGGTGGTGGTGGTG
>NRSZ01000665.1:0-11163 GCA_002901185.1 Tolypocladium capitatum
TGGAGTCGGCTCCCATTTTGCTAGTTAGCCGCGCATCTCAACACATGGATGCCGGATGGGAACTGCACACGCAAGAGCAAAAGCTGCGGCATTTGTCGATGAAACAGGCGGCGCCGGTCCAACCTTGAGCCCTCCCGCCCGTCCCATTTGGGATTGTTCTGAATAGACCCCTGTCCTTTGTCCCGTTGGAGGCTTGCATCTCGCGCCACGACTGACTCTGAAGCCGCCGCGCGTGGCCGCGCACCTGGCCCGGTTTACATGGATATGACGGTCGGACGGCTGCATCTCGTACCTGGTACGAAGCACTCACTGTAGATTAACAAACAACCCCCCGTCGACCAACAGCTGCGCACCCGTCACGTAGCCACTCAGCTCCTCGCACGCCAGAAACACGGCCGGCCCGGCCATGTCCCGCGGCTCGCCCGTCCTGCCCAGCGGGATGCGGCCCTCCATGTACGCGCGCTTGCCCTCGTCGGCCAGGTCCCCCTCGTTGAGCTGCGTGCGGATGGTGCCCGGCAGCAGCGCGTTGCAGCGGATGCCGTGCCGGCCCAGCGCCACGGCGGCGCTCTGCATGAGGCTCAGGACGCCCGCCTTGGTCGGCGTGTAGTGCGTCTGCCGGCCGCCGCCGACGAGCGCCGAGATGGAGCTCACGCCGATGATGCTGCCGCCGGGCGGGCGCTGCGCGAGGGCCATCTGCCGCGCCGCGGCCTGCGCGACGTAGAAGGCGCCGTCGAGATTGGTGCGCACCGTCGTCGCGAGCAGGTCGGGCGCGAGCGTGAGGAAGTCGGCGAAGATGCACACGCCGGCGTTGGAGACGCAGATGTCGAGGCGCCGCGCCGCCCCCGAGTGCGTGACGGCCGTGGCGACGAGCTTGGCGGCCGTCGCGGGATCGCGAACGTCGCCGGCCTCGTGGGCGAGCCGTCCTGCCGCACCAGCCCCGGACGGTGGCTGGGCCGGGCGCGGCTGCTGGAGGAGAGCGTCCGCCTTGGCGACGAGCGACTCGAGGTGCGGCCGGTCCTTGTCCAGCCCCAGATGGTTGACGACGACGTTGGCGCCCTGCCGCAGGAACTCGAGGCAGATGGCGCGCCCGATGCCCGTGGTGCCGCCGGTTATGATGGCCGTCTTGCCGGCGAGGAGGCCCGTCAGCAGCATGATGATGTCAGGCCTGCTGGACGCGGCGGGTCTACGGAGGACGAGTACGTATCCCGCAGCAATGACGGGGCTATGACCGAGATGGCCTCTGGGTCTGATTAGCGCGGCAGGCGAGCGGGTGGTGGTGTCATGTCCAGCTGCTGCATCTCGAGGCCGTGTTTTTTTGCGGGTGACGAGGACGGTAGGTAGGTGAGGGCGACGGTGATGACGACGGGGCCGGCAAGGAACGTGACGTCGCCATGTCCCAATGTCGACGACGGCTGCTCCGACGACGGCCGCTCCGACGACGGCCTTGCAGGCCGGGGGCCGTAAGGGAGCCGAACGCCGTCTTCAGCCGCAACCTCCCTCCGCAAGCCTCTCTACCCTGCACCCATGCTTGCAAACCCCACAACTTCACGATATAACCACACCACGACATGTCAAAGATAGCAGAGTCTCCGTCCGCTCCTCCACACGTGGAGCCACATGGTGCGGTGCCAAGTCCCACACGCGGCTCCAGACGGTGAGCCAGGCGTGCGAAGAATATGGCCGTAAATCTCACCATGGTCCGTACATATGGGTCCTGCGCGCTCACCGTAAAGACACAAGGATGAACCAGGAATCGAATTGCGAACTCCAAAGGAAGACTGTATTTACTATTAGAGGCCGTCATTTTTCGTAACCGCTGCAAGTGTACCGAGTACCGCGACTTGGCTGCAGACAAAGTCGAAGCCTCGATACTCCGTACTGACGACCTGAGATGCGATGCAAAGGGCCAACCAATGGCGCGTCGGCGTCTTCCACCGTGATTCGTCATTTGCCACCGCGGGTCCACCACACGCGGCCGCCTCGGTGCCGACTTGCCGGCTGCCGAGGCGTTGCCCTCATCTTGCGCCTAAACGGTCGTCGCGAGCTGCTCAATCTTGGCTGCCACGCCGTCGACGATACTGCCATTCACCGGCGTCGCGTCGCCGTTCGTCCCCTCCGCCTCCTCGATTGCCTCGATCGGCCGGCTCGGCGGCGCGAGCGCGTGCGCGGGAGACGGGTTGAGCAGGTTGCTCGACGGGATGAGCTTGGACCACGCGGCCGGGTTGATGGTAAGCCCAAAGCCCGGCTTGTCCAGGTCCGCCGTCGTCAGGAACCCCCTGGTCGGTATGGGCTCGTCGACGAAGAGGTCGCCGAAGACGGGCAGCACGCTGCGGCCGTCGGGCGAGTTGGCCAGATACTCCTGGAAGGGCGTGTTGGGCTGCGACATGACAAAGTGGTAGCTGTAGGGCCCGCTGGCGTGCGGCACGACGGGTATGTCGTACGCGGCCGCCATGGCCGCCACCTTGAGCAGCTCCGTCAGGCCGCCGAGCCACATGACGTCGGGCTGGATCATGTCGAGGTTGCGGCCCTCGATGAGCTTGCGGAAGCCGTAGCGCGAGTACTCGTGCTCGCCCGTGGTGAACTTTACCGTCGGGTGCGCGCGCTTGATCTGCGCGAAGCCGTCCGTGTCGTCGGGCGACAGGCACTCCTCCCACCAGTTGATGTTGAGGCCCTCGCACGCCTTGACGAGCTCAACCGTGTACGAAACGTTGAGGCTCATGTAGCAGTCCACCATGATGGGGAAGTCCGGCCCCACGGCCTCGCGGTGCTTGCGGAGGAACTCGACGTTCTTGCGCAGCCCCCGGTGGCCCTCTTCCGGGCAGAACGGCAGCGGGACCTTGGCGCCCCAGAAGCCCATCTCCCGGGCGGCCGTCGGCTGCGGGCCGGTGCAGTAGAAGTCGAGGCGCTCTTTGGTGGCGCCGCCGATGAGCCGGTAGACGGGCTCGTTGCGCAACTTGCCCAGCAGGTCCCAGAGGGCAAGGTCGATGACGGAGATGACGGCGACGGGAAGGCCCCTGCGGCCGTAGAACATGGAGGCGCGGTACATTTGCTCGAAGAGCAGGTTCGTGTTGCGCGGGTCGGCGCCGATGAGGAAGCGCTCAAAGTGCTGGTGGACGAGCCAGCAGGCGGGCGGGCCTCCGAACCCGGTCGCGAAGCCGACGGTGCCGTCCGAGGCTTCCACCTCGACGAGAAAGGAACCGACGACGTTGATGCCCCAGCTGGTACGCGACTTGCGGTACTGCTCCCATCTTGAGCAGGGAGTGGATATGTCGGCGTCGATGAGCCTACCATGTGTCAGTAATAATGCCTGCATTGTGAGAGGAGAAGACAGATGAGCATACCAATGGCCGCCCTTGACGTTGTGATAGTCTCCGCCTGTCGCCATGTTAGTCGAGAGGCGTGACGATGGCAAGACGGAGGCTGCTACGCCTTACCAGAGCC
Organism: Tolypocladium capitatum; assembly: GCA_002901185.1. NCBI lineage: Eukaryota > Fungi > Ascomycota > Sordariomycetes > Hypocreales > Ophiocordycipitaceae > Tolypocladium > Tolypocladium capitatum. Next base: position 3,442 of record NRSZ01000665.1, read on the forward strand.
CACGCCACGGATCACGTATGACCGCAGGGCCACGATGGTGGGAAAGTCCCTGACACGGGATGTCGATGACATGGCAGCTTGCTGGTGAAGGGTCGTAATAATAGATGGGCCAAGGACGGAGGATGCATGTGAGGAGCGTCGCGGGGTGTCGAGGTATATAGCAGCGACGCAGCGACGAAGCCGAGGGTGCGCCGACGGTATCGCTGGCCGTCGCGAATCAGGCGGGCCATGCGCAGGAAAGGATCTCGATTGCCGACGACGGCTTGTCGACCGTGGAGAAGGGCCTCGACAGAAGGACAGCGGCCGGACCTTGGCGATGACTGATCGTGGAGTTCGGGTCGAGATGGCCCGAGACGAGCCCGAGAGCTGCCCATGCGCCTGCAGCCGCACTGCAGGCCGGAGACACGTACGGACCACGATGGCGCGAGGTGCCGCGCGTATGGGTTGCGGTGAGCATCGGTCCAGTCGGGCATGGAGCCGGGGGCTTGGGTGCGGGCGAGGTTGCTGTGTCGCGTCACGGTTTTGTTGTTGCGCTGTTCCGAGCCAATGCCGACGATGCTGCGGCACGAGCACGAGTACTCGGTACTTCGCACAGCTTAGGGCTTTGACCTATGACACGCCGCCAGGGAGGAGGAGCAACCACATGGTACGAACTTCGTACGTCGTTCCGCCACCACCACGACGCGAAGCATCATTCTCATGTCAGCGGCCGGCGGCAGTGAGCCACGAGGCGAGACGAGGCGAGACGGGACATGCCGTGCTGCAGAAGCCGCCGCCAATGGCGTGCCAGCTGGCCACGCTTTCGCCGCGTGGCGCGCGCGATGGCGGCGCCAGCCAGCCAGCTCCAGGGCCTCCAGCAGCCGGCTGCATCTTGCGCTCCCCGCCAACCCCTGCCGCCGCCTGCAGGCGTCTGCCGCTCGTCATCGTCATGGCCCCCTGTCTACGTCGTTCGCGCTGCTTCGACGACGTGCTGCTTCGACAACGTGCGCTTCGACAACGTGCTGCTTCAGCAACCTCTGCTTTCCTCCTCATCCACTCCGTGCTCGCCCTCTGGCCCGCAGACCCGTCGTCCCCTCGGCGTCGCCCCCTCGGCGTCGCCGCAACACCAACGTCGCTCGTCTTTGCCCCGAATGCGATACCCGGCCCCGTCCGTCGCCGCCGTCGGTGATCCAATCGTCGCGTAGCGCTGGACCGTCCGCCTCACCCGGCCTGGCTTGTCGTCGCGTGCGACATGCACAGCGGCGCCGACGACAAGCTGCACTCCCCATCCGCTGCCTCGGCCGACCGGCGCGCCCACCCCGAGCCGGAGAGCGACTATCAGAGCGACGACGACCATGACAATGATGGCGCCGAGCGCGGTGGAAAACGCAGGCGCCTCGTCTCCGTCTCGTACGTGCCGCTGCCTCAGATCACTGCTCTGGCCAGGTCGAGACTAACGTTCCCATCGCCAGGTGCGAAATATGCAAGCAACGAAAGGTACGCAGCCTCGCCTCGCCTCGCCCCTCGTCCGATATGCGCCGTCGCGCGCGCGCGCGCATATGCTAGGTACTAATGCTGTCCTGCACCTAGGTGAAATGTGACCGTGGCCGGCCCTCGTGCGGCTGGTGCGCCCGCAATGGTGCCATTTGCGAGTACAAGGAGCGCAAGAGGCCCGGGCTCCGCGCCGGCTTCGGCAAGGAGCTGCAGGAACGCATGGATAGGCTCGAGGCTATTCTCAAGTCGCACTCCGACATCATCCAAGCCTCCATCATCCCGAACCCTCGGACGAGCCTGTCGGCGGCCAGCATCCGCAACAGCAACCCCAGCCTGCCCAGCGATCGTGGCACGCCCCGAGATCCGCCACACATATATACAGCAAGACCCTCTGAGCCCATCACCCCGCAGGCAGACAACGCCCTCTACCTCCAGAAACAAGCTAGCTTCACACCCAACTCCCAAGGCACCGCCGGCTTTGGCGTGCCTCCAACCCCGCCCGTCCCGGGTGCCTTTCGGCCACAGCTGCAAATGTCCAACGTCTCCGCGTCGGTCCAGTTGCCCCCCATACAGTCGACTCCGCATGGCCAAGGCTACTACGGGCCTGGCCAGCCCAGCATTCATTCCTCAAACGACGACATGACCCAAGCAGCCGGGGAGGAACCTGTCGACCCCTACAAAGACATGCCGCAATACGACCTCCTATACGCCTTGGTTGATCTGTACTTTAAGCACATCAACACCTGGTGTCCGATCCTGCACCGCAAGACGACGTTGGATGCCATGTTTGGGCCGGTTATCCTCGATGAACCGGACAAGATTATTCTCCACGCCATTGTCGCCACGGCGATGCGGTACTGTACAGACCCGAGGCTCACCGATGAGCGGCGGCAACAGTACCATCAGATGTCCAAGGAGAGGGTGCTGCTCTATGGCATGGAGAACTCCACGGTCAAGTCGCTCCAGGCCTTGGTGATCCTTGCGCTTGATCTCTGCGGGAGCAGCAACGGCCCGCCGGGCTGGAACATCATGGCTCTCATCACCAGGTCGGTCGTGCAGCTCGGGCTTGCCGTCGAGAGCAACTCCTTCAGCGTATCGCCCCACTATAAGTCGATATACACCCTGAGAGCAATGGTTCTCCCGGAACCCAAGGACTTTGTCGAAGAGGAGTCTCGCCGCAGGCTGTTTTGGATGATATACCTGCTCGACAGATACGCGACGATAGCGACGGCGTTTGAGTTTGCCCTGTCTGACAAGGAGATTGACCGGACGCTGCCCTGCCGCGACGACCTGTGGATGGCGAACCAAAAAGTCGAAACGAGATGGTTCAAGACCAGAGCCCATCACGGGGCAGACGAGCCGGAGCATGAAGTCAGCAAGCCAGAGAACCTGGGCGCTTTCGCCTACTACATCGAGGTCCTGGGGATCCTGTCCAAGATCCACCAGTTCCTGAAGCAGCCCGTCGACATCAACGCACTGAGCGACGTTGAGCAGTGGCAGAGCCGCTACAAGGAGCTCGACACCTTGCTGACGAATTGGTTCTTTAACCTGCCTGGCGAGTTCGGCAACATGGCCAAGCTCTTCCAAGCAAGCCGAACCCCCAATTGCCCCCTCGTCATGCTTCACGCGACCTACCACACCGTTGTCATCCGACTACACTCGTCTGCTGCATATCCGACGACCCGATCGCCGATATTTCAACCGTCTTATAGCGCAGTCCAACGATGCCATGCGGCTGTCGACAGCATCGCGACCATTGGGCGGTTTGTCGTGGAAAGCAACTTCTTGCCAAAACTAGGCCCCCCGTTTGCGTTTACGGTATGGGTGTGCGCCAGGCTGCTGCTCGTCCACGGGTCCACGGTTGAACACAAGTTGTCGCCACAGATCGAGGTCTTTGTCAAGATGCTAGAAGAAATGGGCCGCTACTGGCCGGTGGCGGCGAGATACTGCGGGCTGCTGCAGCGAGTGCTCGATGAGCACGCCGATAGCCAACAACGGGGCGGCGGAGTCACGCCCAGCTCCGTCCGGATCCTGGCCGACATGCGGCGGACGGCGTTTGACCTGGACTTTCTCATCTCGCGCCAGCCGAGACAGGCGGCGCCGAGGCAGGCGGCGCCGAACCTCAGCCAGCTGCCCAACGTGACGCCGACGCGGACGCCCGCCCCGAACGAGCTCGAGTACCTCGACGTGTTCGACTTCTTCAACGTCCCGCGCCTCTCGTTTGGCGGGGACATGAACGGGCTGGCGGCGCAGGAGGCGGACATGGACGCGCAGAACCACGGGGGCGGCGCGGGACAGCAGCCTTTGGGGCCGCCCAACGAGTATACCAACATCACGAACTACATGGTGGACGCCAACAGTGATTGGCTGTTTAAGCAGGAGGGGGCCAAGTACATGGCGGGGTGACGCGGCCTCATTTTGGGCTTGCTGGGGGTTTTGCGTGCGTAGTGGAGTTTCTGGAGGAGATGTGAGCATGTGCATGGGCGCTTTCTGGATGATTTGAACGGCGTCTGATTCTGGTGTAGTCTGAAGACGGGGTGTGGCGCCAGGTGATGAAGTTGACGTGGCATTGCTCGGGCTTGGGACGCCTCCTTTGATACGCGCGATCCTACCTGTGTACTGCACGCTTCGGGGTATCGCAGGCCATTGGTCGTGGTTGTTCGGCGTGACTTCGTATGTATATTATCTTAGGGTTAGTACCGCGATAGGTGTTTACGATCCTGTCGGGGATTACGACCTAATTCGTCTTGTGACCTCTCATTAACCTAGGGTGGCAGTACTAGACTGTAATGCAGCGATTACATGCGGCAGAGATCCAACGCGACGACTCTAGCTACTAATGCGTAATTAGAACCCTTCTCGCTATAGAGTAACGTGCCTGGGGATTTATTTTGTTCTCAAATTTACAGTTAATTCAAAGGCACCGGTACTTCATAACTGTATTATACTCACCATGGGGTTAATAGTACGGAGTACTCTCGAGATATGTATTATAGCACGGAAAATGATAGTAGGTCCAATAACACATCGTAACTGTATTAGGAAGGCAGGCCGGCAGCTAGTACCTTGCTGCAACCTAATCGTACGGAGATGGATGGCCTGGTCATCACTCCGCGCATGGCCATTAGCGCAGAGAGATGCAACGTTGCTGCACTATTTCGTATAACCCCGAAACCATTGGTACCTCAAAGACGCCATTTCTTTTTCTCACAATACTTCAGCTGGTTCCCGTTTCTTACGATATCGACAGCGCCCTTAACGCCTGCTAGGCATGGGCAAAAGACCACAGGTTCGCCGAGAACAGGTTACGTCATCAGATAAATCAAGTAACTCAGTTATTCCCCGTCAGACCTAGGGGCGATGTACGCGTACTCGTACAGCACGTACGAAGCATCGGGACTAAATTATTAGCACAGTCCCCGAACCCGATACGCTTACCCCCTTTAGGCTTGGTCTTTCCACTAATGCTAATATACTTACCCGCTATTGCCGAACTAGTACTCTGCCTTTTGAATAAGCATATATTCCTTCTTGATCTTAGTGGCTTTCTTGCTAGATCGACAATAACTGAACACGAGTAGACGAGATAATTCTGTGTTGCGAATAAGAGGCGAGCCAGCCGATAATCTAAACGGGCAAGTTAGTTCTAATGGCTTATCCTTCTGCCCTCGAACCGTTAAGCTAGAATCTCGTACAATCGCGCGTGCCGTTGCCCCCAGAGCGCCTTAAGCTACAGGCACCTAAGTTAGCGGGCTATAGCGATGTTATCGTGGAGGACTCGTTTCTCTTCGTAGATTCCCGCATAAGATACCTATAGCTTACGAGTAAGGGTATTAGAGTAATATTAGAAGGCGCCTAATTGTTAAGTGAGCAGCTATATGGATTAAGCTAAGTAGTAGATAGTAATGCATAGTTGCCAAATAGTGTGCTTCATATCGTAAATCAAAGTCCCGATAAACCACTCCGAAGTACCGGCCGTTTTAGATTTAGGTTAAGATACCGTACGAGTAGAACGGGCTCTCAATTAGGCAGGTCCCCAGACGAGCTCTTGCCTAGCGGTACTCGAGGCTCAATCATCTCGGCAATTTCTTCTGGCCGGTTTGGTTCAGCATCCATCCACCCCCGACCAAAGGCCGGTCGACATGGCGGGGACATGGCGGGGTACGGGGTAGTGGCGGGGTGCAACGTTCGGAATCTTTACATTTCTGGAAATCATGTCCACGGCGCTTGGTCCAATATCCAATAGCGTGTGTTACGTCTCGGAGCGGCTTCGTCAGAGTGGCAAGAAACGAGATAGGGAGTTCATCAACCGAGTACTCCATGTAGCGTCGTTATCTTTGTTCTGGCCTTTGCTCGGCCGCTCCTCTCCTGATGGACCGCTCCTGGTCGGCCAGCTGGGGGTGCTGCTTCCCCGGATTTGTACATATAAAGCTGCCATGGCGTCGCAGCGATGAGTTGACGGACATGCTTTTATACTCTCACTTTCAACTCTCCGCTCAACGGTTATCACATACTTAAGACGATACATCTGCGAGACATTTTGAGATTCTCCAGAGGATCCCGCTCCGATGCCTCAAACGGAACGAGCAGAGTCGGTCATGTCCGAGTTGGAGAAGCCCAACGGGGACCGAAGGCGGCAGCAGCAGCGCCCGCTGTGGAAGAAGCCCGCTGCTGTCGCGGCCGCCTTACTCGTCGTCGTCGCCCTGGCGGTCGGCCTCGGCGTCGGCCTCGGAGTCAGCCTGGCCCGCCACAACGGCGAGGCCAACAACGATAACAAAAGCAGCAACAGCAACAACAACACCCGCCACCCCACCTCCATGGTCCGCAGCAGCATGTGGCTCCCCGAAGTCAACACCACGTGGCAGATCGTCCTCAATAACCCCTTGGATATTAGCGGCGATATCTCACCTGACGTCGACGCCTACGACCTGGATTTGTACGAGAACCCCGTGGCAACGTTCGATGAGCTGCATAATAGGGGCAAACACGTCATATGCTACTTCAGCGGTGGGACGTACGAGGACTGGCGCGGGGACAAGGACCAGTTCCACCCTAATGACCTGGGGTTGCCGCTGCCCGACTGGCCGGGGGAGCGGTGGCTGCGGCTGTCGAGTCCCAACGTGCGGAAGATTATGAAGGAGAGGGTTAGGCATGCGGCTAGTAAGGGGTGTGATGCGATTGATCCGGATAATATGGATGGTTACGTATGTTTGACCCATCACTTCACATCACGTCCACCTTGAGGGCGCTTGAGCTAACATGGCGGGACTAGAACAACACCAATGGGCTGGGCCTCAAACAGAGCGACTCCGTCTCTTTCATACAATTCTTGAGGGTTGAGGCGGACAGGTACAATATGTCCCTCGGGCTCAAAAATGCCGGCGAAATCGTCCAGGACGTACTCAACATTACCGACTTCTGCGTCAATGAGTCGTGCTCTTTGAAACCGGAGTGCCCTTTGTTTGCCCCGTACATACAGCAAGGCAAACCCGTCTTTCGCATCGAGTACCCGGCCAACGTACCGAATATCAATCCTGCCGAAGCGAAGAAGATGTGCGAGTCACCGGGCTCGCAGGGGTTTTCCACGCTGCTGAAGCCCCTGCAATTGGTTGGATGGGTCCAGTACTGCGATGGGCAGATTTTCAATACGACGGTAATTCCGTTGACTCAGGAAGAGAGGCTGCAAAGGAATAGGGATGGATAGGTTACTCGTCGATGTGCGTAGCTTGTATTTATTTTGAAGGTATTCTTAAAGACATTGGGCCAGGAGCCATGATCAAGAAAATCTGTCTGAAATGTGCTTGTGCGGGGATTAAGCAAAGCTTTCAGCTTTGCGCCGCGGAGGGAACACGGCATGTGCCCGAGCAAGCAGCTTTCAGCTTTGCTTCCATATGCAGAAGGCATTTACGTTACGGGACGACTATCCGCTCTTCGGCCACTGGTCAGAATAAGGTTTACGTTCAGCCATTGGTTGCGTTGTGTGCCGAATGTTAGCCGTGATGTATTTTGTATCGCCGTGCCCGCCTCGCCTCGTGATACCAATACCGTTCGTGAGCTTCTGCCCCGAACGAAGCATCGTCAGTTTCATTCACGCAGCGTCTACCCGTCGTAATCATCGCCTGCGACATGGAGCTGTCGCCGACGACGTCGAGCCAAAGTCGACAAGCCCGCCGGAGGCAAAGGAAAGGGCCCGCCACAGTCGACGATAACCTCTGAGTTTAACGCGTATGTGTGTGTGTGTGTGTGTGT
>NRSZ01000665.1:11279-21360 GCA_002901185.1 Tolypocladium capitatum
CATAATTGGGATTCGGGGGTGGACTAAATAGTTAATCCGGGGGAGCGGGAGCTGTGCCATATGCCGGGGCGTGAGCTCGCATTGGCTTTATAATCCGGCTTGCAGACGCGCTCAGGTACATACCACGTGATCGGTCACGTGCCCAGACATGTCCTGTTGTCCATCATGGAAACAACACGACCACTGCGGAATCCACCAAGAATCTACCTTAGCCTTATGAGTTGTTTTCTTCAGCAGGACAAGTTCCGTCCGTACACGGGGCATCCTGGGAGCCTTTGGAGCATGGCGGCAGTTGGACAGCGTTGGACGGGGGTAACCTGGTACCGGGCACACCAAGAACGGCCCGCCGAGGATCGGCGATGGCGCAACTCGTTCAGGCGAGAGAGGACCCCACTGGTTTGTAGGTAGTCTGCAATATCGCCGACGTCTCCCTGGGCGGCCGCCTCGCGCCCGGAGATGCCGCCCGCTACCAGCAGCTACCAGAAGCTACCAGCAGCTACCAAGGCATTGCCGCCGACGTTCCGGGCATTAGTACTACCTACCAAAGCTACACCGGCCGGGACGGGAGCTTATCAGCGGTGGTGCCATCCAGCGATACCGTCCACCCGTACAAGTAATGGCGTTGTCGTCAATCCAGGCCGTCAAACTCGGAATTCCGCTTCCCCTCCCATCCTCCCAACAAACCCCCCCCCTCTCTCCGTCCTGCACCACCACCGCCTCTCGCACCAGCTCCAGCGACCGTTGCGCAGCCAGCGACGCCGTATCCTTAATCCCCGATCGCAACAATGGGCAGCTATACCTTCAAGTGGTACGTCGACGTCTCCCTATCCCCCGCGAAACCCACGCGGCAGCAGCAGCCTTATGGCGGCAGCAGCATCAGCACCCGTCGTTGATGTCACCGTCGTGCCACCGCCCGCCACGGACCGACCGACCGATCGACATCGCGAAGGCCCGTGCTGTTCGCGCCATGCTCGCATATTGCCTGCCTACCTGCCCTGCCTGCCCAACCCTGCCGCCTGGATGAGACACCCGACCCGCTGACGTTGCGATGCTATTTCTAGGGAGCACGCCGCAGAGGATGCCTTTGTCACGGGCACCTTTGACAGTTGGCAGAAGACGGTCAAGCTGGAAAAGGAGGGCGATGTCTTCCAAAAGACGGTCGAGCTGCCCGAATCCTCGGAAAAGGTCTATTACAAGGTGTGTTGCGACTGGATTGCCGTGCTTGCTTGACTGCGCTCTCTCTTCCCCCTTGCCCTTGCAGAGGTGGACCATAAATCCAATCCCTTGGTGCGATCCTTGCGAGGCAAAGAAAGCTACCGCGACTGCGACTGCGGATCCAGGTCGATCCGACGAATACTCAGACGCGACGCCAACGCCCTCCTCTTGCGTCCCATCGCAGGCTTCAGATGCAAAGCAAAAGGGAGAGCGGGTGGGTCATGAATTAAAACATTCAGCTCCCTGCTGCTGATGCAGATCTGTCGCCACCACAGCGGGCTGATCGCGCGGCGCAGGGGGAGGCGCGGCGCCGCACCGTTGTCGTCGCTGTCGCTCCTGGGGTGTCGCCGGTGCAATTGGTCTAATTTCCCGTGTCGCTCGCATAGAGGCAACCACGGGCGACCACGAGCGAGGACTCCGGAGATGTGGTCGGTCGGTGCTGGCTGGGTGACGGATCTAGCACCCGAAGCGCCTGCGCTGGAAGGGCAGTGCCCGGATGCGGACGCCGACAGCGCCACCGCTGTCACTGCAATGTCGGCTTCGACAGGCTCCTCTGCGGATGGCGTCTGCCATCTCGTGAAGCCGGGACAGGGTTCCTGATTCATCTGTCTGCGCAAAGCCCTCCACCCTCACACGACACCGAGTCATCGACCCACCCGATACGCACAGCACTGCACTTGCTCCATCCGGCCCCCCCGCTTGCATATATCTCACGTCACGCCCACCCCAGGCTTCCTGTCATCTGTCACCACCCTTTCCTGCATCTCCTCGCATGCCTGGTCCGTTCGTTGACGCACGTTTCGACTAACGCGATCCACTCGCTGCCGTTCTAGTTTGTCGTCGACAACAATTGGACCATCAACCAGTCCGCCGCGCACGAGGCCGACGAGGACGGCAACGTTAACAACTTCCTGACCAGGGCCGACCTCCAGCCAGTCCCCGGCAGCGCTTTCATCAACACCGTCACCGCCGAGTCCTCCACCGTCGCAATGGCCGGCAAGAAGAACAACAAGAAGAAGCAGACCCAGAAGCAGCAACAGGCCGCGGCAGCTGATACTGCTGAGACCACCACTGCCGACGCTGCTGAGACCACCACTGCTGACACTGCGCTGGCCCCAGCCGAGGCTGCTCCCGTCGAGACTGGTGAGGATACCGCTGCGCCGTCCAACGTCCCGGGCGACTTCCCGGTGACCCCGGCCAACGAGGAGGAGGACAAGACCTTCGGTGTCAAACCCCTTCCCGCTGCCGCCGGAGCCGTCAACCCTGTCCAGCTCCATCCCGGGGAAAAGATCCCTGAATCCGTCGCTGCGCAGAACGTCAACGAGCACGTCAAGCTCGACCAGGCCTCGTACGAGAAGAGTGACGCCCTCCCTGGCGTCGAGACCGACCTGCCGCCCGTCTCCAAGAATCTCATCCCCGAGTCTAGCCTGCCCATGGGCAACGGCAAGGACGTGACCATCAACACCGTCGGTGTTGGTGCCACCACCACCGCCCTGGCGGGTCAGGTTCCCCTTGAGCCCCAGGTCCCCGAGGTCATCAAGGAGAGCCAGGACAAGGCTGGTGCCGCGCCCGAGGCCTCCGCCGTCGCCGAGGAGGTCCAGGACAAGGCCAAGGTCGAGGAGGGGCTCAATGACAAGGTCAAGGAGGCACCCGCTACGTCCGAGGGCGCTTCAGGCATCGGCATCAAGAAGAATGATATTGAGACGCCCGCTGAGAAAGTCGGCACGACCGTCAATGACGTCGCCACTGCCGCCACTGACGCTGTCGACAAGAACCTCCCCGACTCTGTGGGGCAGCAGCTTCCCGAGTCTGCTTCGAACCACCTGGCCGGACAGACCGAGGAAGACCCCCTGGAGAAGGCTTCGCCCGAGGTGCCCAGCGAGGTCAAGCAATCCCTCGCTGAAGCCGGCAAGAGCCCCGAGGCGGCCACCAACACCGTTGCCGTCGACGAGAAGAAGGAGGTCGAATCTGAGCTGCTGAAGGAGGTCAAGCCGGCGCCGGCAGTTGACGATGCCAAGGCCACGGAGACAAAGACCACGGAGACTGCGGAGACAGAGACCGCGGAGACCGCGGAGACAAAGACCACCGAGACCAACCCTGAGGCAGCCACGACCGAGGCTGTCCTGGCCGGGGCCGCCCAACCCGAGACTGTTCCTGCCGCCGCCAACGGCAACGGCGCAGAAAGCAAGCCTGCCGAGTCCAGCGACAAACCTGCACAGCCCGCCGCGGTGGAAAAGAAGAAGAAGAACCGTCTGAGCACCCTTTTGGGCAGGATCAAGGAAAGGCTGTCGGACAAGAAGTAAAAGAAAAAGCAAGAGGGAGACAACGGAGGGGCATGTTGAGGTGCTATTTGTAGTAATGGTTTTGGCTTGTCGAGAGTCTCTGTACCTATGTCAAATGATTCCCCAAATTTCTGCGATAGTAGAGAGTGGTCAGGGTGTTGGACGCCTGGTCCAATCATATACCTAGGTAATTCATGATCATGTTGGCGCCACTCATTTCCTTTTGCAGATACATGGCGACAGTTGTCAATGCGCCACCAGGCTCAGCTCGACGGGGTCATGCAACGAGTAGGTAGCTACGAAGTACTTGCAACATACCATCGCGGCTCAGGTGGGTTGTTTGGATGTGTTTGGATAGAGTGGGATACGATTCCAGTTTGGTGGTGATCGTAATCAGCATTTCGAGGGCGGCGATGACTTCATCACAAGCCGAGCGCATGCGGAGAGACATCTCATTTCCGGGAACAGTGACGCGATTCACCCTTATTCCAGGTACTATCCCATTACCGGGAGGCATACCGACCAATCCGGTTCCCCCGCAATTCGTCAATTTCAATGCTTCCCTCCCAGGTTCCCACGTGCCGACTCTGATGGCCGGGACCTCGATGACATCACGTGCAGCTTCTGACTAACCGCCTCAGGCGTATCTCCCTGACCCCCCTCCCTTGAGAATCAATCCTCGAGAATCAATCCTCTTTGCGCTCGCATCATCGATTCCAGAGTTCTGTGTTGGGCATCGCGTCTTGTCAGGCCCACATCCGCCATAAAAGCTCCCGGTTTGCCTCTTAGATCCCGCTGAAGCGCGGTCTGCGGCCCCGCGAGGAGCTTTCCGCCACACCCGGAGCTGGTCATGAGTTCGACGAACTCGATTGTGGGCAAGTCCCTGCCGACAGCATCGAATCATTCCCCCTCGATCCAAACAGGGCCGTCGACATCGAGCTTTGAATCCGCACGCCGACCGAGTCAACCTGGGCCGTCCTCGTCCCAGCCGACGCCGAGAAAGGAACAGTCGTTTCGACGGCAGCATAAGAATCAACGCCGACCGGGCCTAGGCCAGAGGACGAACCACTCCCCTGACGAGTATGACGCCATGGCGGAGCTCCGAGCCGTTAGAAACCCAAATAGCCGGCGCGGCCAGACTTCAATCACCCATCTTCTAAACTACACGACGTCGCGACCGTTCCAGGACCACAGCTATAGCCCAAGATCGTATCGACGCAACCCTACCTGGGGGCCTGGCTCGGGATACCACGCCGCGGATAAGTTGAGATACGTGCACGCCAACTACCGATTCATCGTCTCTCCGGAAGGGACGTACTCGAACCATGCGGCGGATGCCGATTTATACCTGGACTGGACCAACGTCTTGCAGATTATTGCTTCAACCGAGTCGCAGTCGGCGTCTTGCCCCATCTGTCTGTCAGAGCCCGTGGCCCCTCGCATGGCCAAGTGTGGGCACATTTTCTGCTTGCCATGCCTGATTCGGTTCATGAACTCGAGCTCGGGCGACGACGAGGCCAAGTCGGGCAAGGGAGCTAGATGGAAGAAATGCCCCATCTGCGAGGACAGCATCTACTTGCACGAGGTGCGGCCGGTGCGTTTTTATTCCGGACAGGAGAGCGCCCTGCCTCGGGTCGGAGACGATGTCATTCTGCGGCTCATGGCAAGAAACGCAAACTCTACCCTGGCCTTGCCCTGGGAGGGAGGCGCAGATGTGCTCAACTCTGGCGATAAAATTCCGTGGCACTATGCAGCGAATGTTTTGGACTATGCTCGCATCATGAGAGGAACTTGGGAGTATATGGCTGGCCAGTTTGACGAGGAAATCGCTGCGTTATTAGAGCAGGAAAAGGAAGACGAGACCATGTTTGGGCAAGACAACGAATGGACACAAAAGGCCATCAAGGCCATCAACACTGCCAAGGAGAGGACGGAAGGCATTGGGAATGCCGAAGCCGCCGTCTCCCTGCCAGGCCCCAACCCGTCGAAACAGCCCTCGGAGGCCTGCTTTTACTTTTACAGCTCGCCGCCACATCTATATCTCTCCCCCCTTGACATTCGGATTCTCAAGACAAAGTACGGCGCGTTCTCCAACTTTCCGTCAACGCTGTTGCCAAGGGTTGAGCACATCTCAACGGGACATGTTGTGGACGACGCTATGCGCAAGCGAGCAAAGTACCTCGGCCATCTCCCCTACGGCTGCGTCATAAGCTTCCTAGAGTGCGACTGGGCGGATATCGTGCCGGCCGAGACGCTGGCATCGTTTTCAGGGGACCTTGAGCGACGCCGGAAACGGAATCGCGACAAGGCCACCCAAGAGGAACGGGAGCGCCTGCAGGCCGAACGTCTGGAGGCGGCCGCCCTCCGGGGCTCGTTGGGTGCGAGAAGGCCAGTGGAGCCGTTGGAGGATGAACCGGCACGACGGATAGACCTGTCAGACTTTCAGCCCTTGAGTGGAAATTCCGGCACAACACCTCCCGAGCCGCGACCGGGGTTCTCCAGCCTGGCTTCGATGTCGACGAGCCCATCGACTCAACGGACGGTGTGGGGCACTCGCGCACCACCTTTGTCACCAGAGCTGGAGCCGACCCAGCCGACCAATGTAGACGACGGCTGGCTGAGGGACGAAGAGATCCTGGGCACTGCGGAGTTGGCGATGCAGCTCGAGGCCATTGAGATGATTGAAGCCAGCAACGTCGGTGACAGCTCTGGTGCCGCCAACGCGGGCGGCAGCGGAGCCAAGAAGGGCAAGAAGAAGAAGCAGAAGATTACGCTGATGAGCACAGGCGGCAGGAGGGGGAACTGAGCGATGTAGCGACATGTTCAAATAGATGGCGAGACGTACTTCGTACCGTTGTGGGAGGAGTCTTGGGACTTGCTCCGTGATGTCGGCTGGTTCGATTTGATTGTATTGCTTACAACTACAGGGCGGGTGGAATGGGCGGCAATGCAAGGACGCCGGTGACGGGGACCCCTGTTTTCCCGTGGAACCTTGGGCTTCGGAATTCGACCCAGCGTCATTGTTTGGAGAGGCGCATTCAGCATATACCCACCCGTTGCCATTGTACTCGTAATCTGAGTTGCTACATATTAGACGTAGAGAGAAGAGAGGTACTTCGTAGCCCGGCTTCCTTCATCAGCAGTCCGCGGGGAAAGGCAAGCCGTACCGCGCCTCCGATTGGTGGAGTTCCGTACTTCGTATGCGGTGGGCCAAATTTTTTCCGCCGCCACGGCAGAAAAGTGCAGATCCGGAAGCAGAATCCAGGCTTCAGATCCTGCCAACGACGAACAGCAGAGGCAAGGACCAGCAACTATAGCATGGCCGCGGTGACATCGCCGTCCTTGACGTTGACGTCGCACACGCTTACCGCCGCGCCCGTCATGGCGCCCGCTCACTCGACCACAAACGGCGACTTGCTGGCTCTGCTCGAGAGCCTACGGCCCGCGAACCGCCATGTGTTCCTGCAGCCCAGCGCGGCGATCCCAGACGAGTCGCTGAAGCTCGTCAAAGACACGCTCGAGGGCTTCGCGGCGGCGGTCGGCGAGCAGCAGGAGCAGAGGCTCAGGGAGAGCCGCAAGAGGAAGAGGGGTGGCGACAAGGAGGATGTGGACGTGCTGAAGCTGCGCAGGGTGTATGTCGATGGGTTTGAGACGGGGCAAGTCTGGCAACAAGCGAAGAAGATCATCGGCGGTGTGCTGAAGTTTTCGGAGGCGGCACTGGATGAGCTCGAGGCGAGGAATGGGGTTGTCGTCAATGAGGACGGCGAGCCCAAGAGCCTGACGTTTGGAGAGGATGGCTCTGAGGTCGAATCCGACGAGGATGAAGAAGAAGACGACACACCTGATTTACTATATGGCGGAGCCGAGGAGGCCTTATCAGACGACCAAGAAGATGAAGAAGAATTGGAGCATGGGCTGGAGGTGGACGAGGAGGAGGTTGACGTCGATGGACAAGATGACTACGACGACGAAGAGGGGCAAGAATACGTCCAAGACCCCAACGGCCTCAATGACGGCTTCTTCTCCATCGACGACTTCAACAAGCAGACACAATGGTTCGAGGACCAAGACGCCCAGGGCAACCCTACCACCGACCAAGCCAGCGACGACGACGAGGACGTTGACTGGGCCGCAGACCCCTTTGCCCCGTCAAAAAACGACTCGAGGTCGGCGAGGCACAAAGAAGACGACGACGAAGAGCTGTCGGAAGAAGACGACGAAGACGATGGGCCGACGTTTGGGGATATGGCTCTCGATGCCCCCGAGGGAGAAAGTGAAGATGAGGCCATGGACGATGACGCCGAGGGGGATGATGGCGAAGAGAACAATGCGAATGAAATCTACTACAAGGACTTCTTTGCGCCGCCGCCCAGAAAGGGCAAGGGTGATAAGCCCAAGAAGTCGGTCAAGTTTGAGACCAAGAAGCCTGCTGAGGAGGACGTCGAACGTGCCATGGCCGACGTCCGCCGCGACCTCTTTGAGGACGAGTCGGACAATGAGGACTCGGACGATGCGCTGTCGGATGTGTCTGCCGGAAACCCCAAGTCGCGACGCTCAGCGCACGAGCGGCGGCAGGCCAAGCTCGCTGACGAGATCCGCAAACTCGAAGCCGCATCGGTCGCCAAGAGGGAATGGACCTTGTCTGGTGAAGCCAAGGCTGTGGACCGACCCATGAACTCCCTCCTGGAAGAGGACCTCGACTTTGAGCACGTCGGCAAGCCCGTGCCCGTCATCACGCCCGAGATCAGCGAGAGCATTGAGGAGCTCATCAAGCGCCGCATCCTCGCACAGGAGTTCGACGAGGTCATCAGGAGGCGGCCCGACGCCGAGAGCGTGCCCACTGGCACCCGCCGCGGTATGATCGAGCTCGACGACAGCAAGCCCAGCAAGAGCCTCGCCGAGGTCTATGAGGAGGAGCACGTCAAGAACGCCAACCCGGACGGCTACGTCAGCAAGTCGGACGAAAAGTTGCAGCGCGAGGAGAAGGAGGTCGAGGGCATGTGGCGAGACGTGTGCGCGCGCCTCGACGCCCTCTCCAGCTGGCACTACAGGCCCAAACCCGCGGCGCCGAGCCTCTCCGTCGTCGCCGACGTCGCGACCGTGGCCATGGAGGACGCCCAGCCGGCCATTGCGCAGGGCGTCGCCGGCGCGAGCAGCCGCATGGCACCACAGGAGCTGTACAGGGCGGGCGCCGACAAGGCCACCGTCGGCAAGGGCGAGGTCGTGACCCGCGGCGGCGCGCCGCTCGCCCGGCAGGAGATGTCGCGCGAGGACCGCACGCGCCGGCGTAGGAGGCACAAGGAGCGCGTGCGAAAGGCCGGCGGCGTGGACGGCGCGGCCGGGGTGCAGGGCAGGGCCGAGAGCTCGCGCGCCAGGATGCAGCGCGAGACGTTGGCGGAGCTGAAAAAGGGCGGCGTCAAGGTCATCAACCGCAAGGGTGAGATCACTGACGTGGCGGGCAACAAGGCCAAGGCCGCCAAGGTCGCGTCGGGCGGGAGATACAAGCTGTAGCAGGGGCCTGTGCAGTGGTTTGGCGTGGAATAGACTGCTTCGGTGTGACTGACGGGCTGCTTCATGTTACAAGTGAGCGCAAGTAAACCGTACATGGCCGTTCCACGCGCGCAGATCCAGCATCTCTGCTACCGCTTTCCCATCCCGTCCAACGAGACCACATGACCGACAGCTCCGGCTCGGCTCTCCCATGCAATCCCGACCCTCCGTCCCGTATCCTGCCACAGACTCCGCAACTCCAGAGCGAATCGCCCAGCACGAGTAGTACGCGCACACACAGATCCAGTATGCCATCATAGAAAACCCCGCCACGTCGGTACCTTTACGCAGCGTCCTCGTCCACCCTGGCCTTCTTGGGCGACTCGGCGGCGTCGGGCTCGGCGTCGTCGCCGGCTTTCCGCTTGCCGTTGGCGGCGGCGGCGGGCGCGGGGGAGTCGGCGGCGTCCTTGGCCTTTTTCTTGCGCACGAGGCCGCTGAGGTCGGTGGCGTTCTTGGCAGCCTCGTCGATGCGGGCCTTCGTCTCGGCGGCGGATTCACCGAGCGCGGCGCCGAGGATGCCACCTAGGGGGTTGGCTTCGGGGCCGCCGCCGAGGAGATCGCTTGCGTCGATGGGGTCCTTGCGCAGGTCGACGAGCTGGTTCATGGCGGGTCAGCACAGTGGACGTTTCCGGAGAGGCGGAGAGAGACGCACCCGCTGCTCCATGTCGGCGACAACCTCCTTCATCTCGGAAATGGCTGCGCGCGCCAGGTCGTTGTCCTCGGGGGAGGCCATGGTCGCGAGCTCCACCACCTTGCCCTGCATCTTGAGCTTGAAGCTCTTGATGGCGAGCTCCATCTCCGTGACGGCCTCGTCGCGCATGTCCTGGTCCATGGCCTCGCGCTTGGCGTTGGTGCCGTCGTCGCCGGACGTGGTCACGGACGCGAACTCGAGGGCGAGGGAGAGCTTGTAGTGGGCCTCGGCGATGATTTCGGATTCCTCGGGGTAGAGCTCCATTTTGTAGTTGAGGGAAACGCGGCCGTCCTCGATGGCGTTGGGGTATCTTGCAAAAGAGTCAGCGAGATGACCGGCCGGG
>NRSZ01000094.1:0-11234 GCA_002901185.1 Tolypocladium capitatum
CGGCGGCGGCGTCGAGCGGAAGCCGCAGGGGGTCGCGGCGCGGATGGAGCCCGGGCCCGTGGCGTCGCGGCGGGCGACGGCGCCGCCGGACGACGTCGTGCTCGAGGTGCCGGCGTTGTCCTTGGGCGTGACACACTGTATGACGATGGCGGAGAAGAGAACTATGGGCCGCCTTGAGCCGAGCTGTTTGCGGAAGCTGGGGGTAGACAGGGGCAGACCAACTGTCGCAGTTGCAGCTCATCAAGCACACCCACCCCGGCTCTCCATCCAAGGCCATCAGCACAGACAAGTTCCTGCTCTCGACGTCAGCACTCGCCGGCCGCAGCACGGCCGTGGCTTCACGTACACGATGCTGCTGATCAGGGTAAAGACGGCGCCGCAGAACGTCCGGAGCGCAATATTCCGGAGGCGCACATTCGCCGGACTGCGCGGCATATTCCGGAACGAGTACAGATCTGTGAGAAGCGCGTTAGTGCGAGTAGTCGGTATGCGGCCATGTTGCTCGTCAATGGGAGGGAGGCTCACTTCTGAGGGGAATGATAAACATGATCGTTAGGTATACGTTGACGCCGGCGTCAAAGGAGATGAGGGGGATCATGGCGAAGCTCTTCATGCCGATGACGCAGATCCCGTTGTTAATCTTGGCGATGCGACTACGATACGCGTCACAAACAAGGTCAAAGACGAGTTGGGGGGGAGGAGGAGGGCAGGTTGCGACGTACAACATGAAGTTTAGCAGGACCACGATGGTGAACACGCCCAGCATGCCGAACGAGTTGAAGAGGTACAGCTTGGAGCGTATTCTTCTCTTGGGCGTCCCGCGGATGATGTGCTTCCGAGTGCGTGTCAGCGGCGCGTTGGACGTTGCGCTCCGGGGCCGAACTCACCGCTTTCTCAACCAGAAAGATATATATGAGCTAGTCGTGTACCGGTTAATGAGCCAGTACACAATAGCAACGCGAGCCAAGTTCCGTCGAGGCTTACTATCTACATGTAGCTGTTAGCAGGCTCCGCTGCGAGGATCAGCGGACGACATATATCGGTACCTTTGTGGAGACATAGCACACCAGGCACAGCAGGATGGCGCCCTCGCAGGTCCCCATGCCGGAGTTGATCCCGAACGAGTGCTGCAGCATCGCCGTCGCGAAGACGAAGACGTATGAGTCGGTGTAAATGGCGAAGACCACTTGCCCCGTCCACAAGTCAGCCCCAGCTTCGTCGCCGTCGACCAACAATCACCGGGGGCACTCACACCACACGACGAGCGGAAGACGACTCCATGCCCGGATGGCCAAGACCCTCTGCGCTGTGCCACGTGCCGTGTTAGCTGCTGGAGTTGACAGATGACGGTGTCCCGGAGGAGGAGGGGGGACTCGGCCAGGCTCACTGAGGAAGAGGGTCAGGACAGTCGTGGCGACCAGGGACAGCACCATGCTCATGACCTGTCCCGGGAGCGGCACCCCAGATACCGCGTCCCGCCGCGCCAACATCGACGGATGCATAGGCTCCATAATTCGAAAAAAAAATATTCCTTGAGTGAGGAGGGCAACAGGGAGGAGGAGGAGGGGGCGGTTAGTCCGATATATCAAGGCTCGGGTTCCCCAGACGCCTCCACGTCGGGCGCCCAGAGAGCACCGCTCTGTCGAGTGCCGGGAGGGCTGTACGGGCAGGACAGTCTGCGCGAAGACGGAGAGAAGCTCGGGTTATAGGAGGATGCGGCGGCCGGTGACGATGCCCCCAGGCCAGCGAGTACAGGGTCGGTTCAGCATCGTCGTCCACGGCGAGCCGGCGACGCCTTCCTGCCCTCGCATCCTTCCAGCTGCGTTCGCAGCGGACGGGGGAGATGCCGGCTCCTTCTAATACGCCTTCCCGCCCTGGGTCCCTACCCACCAGAGCGAGAGCCGCACGCCGAGGCCGTACATATCAAGCCACATATCGACGCCGTACGACCGGGGCGTCGCTGGCGTTTTGGCGGTGGAGAGAGAGATGGACGGGCTCCAGGAGTAGGTGGCCGGGCGGCATATACCTGTGCTTGCCCCTCTGCCGCGGGCGAGCGGGACGCGACTCCATCAAAGCCCCGGATGCCCTCGGCTGTCCGTCTCTCAGCTGTGCATGCTCACTGGCCGTCGGCTCACGTAGTCGTCGGTGGCGTCGAGAGGGTATTCCCTGCCAGGCGGCCACGACCCGTGTCTACAGCATCTCTGTTCCCTTCTCAGGCATCGGCATGAGTCTGCACGACGTCGTCTTGGCAGGCCCGAATCAAATCCAAGACATGGTGACAAAAAGAGCCGCCGTCGTGGGGCCACGTTGAGGCTCGACATGACCAAGCCAGAGGCGCTTGAGGAGGATTCCTTGTCCTTGACCCGGCCCGACACGATGATAGCCATTGAATCAGTCAGTCTACCTTTCGTACAAAGTCCCATATGCTCCGAGGGTACCGCCATAAAACGCCGTATCATGCCCTTCCGGAGGCCCCAGTCCTCGATCCATACCACCCCAAACGCCGAAAAAACGTTAAAACCACGCGTGTCTAGAAGCCACACCGTGAAGCCCGATGGGACAAGAGAGAAGACGGAGCTCTGCTGTCACGTCCCGGAAGCCAACTGTACATGGGTATTATCAACCGCCATAGGGCCCTTGACGTAGGTGCAACGGCGAGACTATCCACCTCGGCGCTCGGTGGGTTGGGCCCTGGTGCGGATGTGGAACTTCTCCTTGAGCTTGTCCGTCAGGCGAGCTCCATGCGGTCTCTCCACGCCGTCCCCTTCATGCGAGCCGTGCTCGTTTGCCTGCGCCCGCATCTGCCTGAGAGCCTCCATCCGCTCCTCCACCGAGGCCTGCCGCAGCCTGTTGATGTCGAAGAGGCGGGAGAGGAGGTGGCCATGGGAGTCCGAGTGGGCATGCCCGCCGTCTCCTTCCAAGGCCAGTGGGGGGGCAAGCGACTCGTTGTCGGCAGCCGTCGAGCCGTCGTTTGCATTCCCCTGGCCGGGCCTGAGATCCAGCCGACTTTGATGCAGAGTTAGCAGACGGGACGAGACCCAGCATGGGGGAGGGGTTCAATCGACTCACCACAGAGGGCATGTCCCGGATACGTTGACGAGCCAGGGGTCGACGCAGTCGGGGTGGAATCGGTGGTTGCAGGGTAGAACTCTGACGTCCTCGCCGACCTTGAAATCCTCGGTGCAGATGGAACACCCCAAGTTGCCGTCGCCAGGCTGTCCACTATCCGTGACGCCATGGGAATTACTTGCCGACGCGGTCGTGTCATGGCTTGCACGCCGGGAGGTGGCGGCTGCGTCAGGACGCCCGTCTTGGACCAGATCGGGGGCAGTCATCCGCGTCGAAACGTCGTGCCTGTCTGCGGTGGCAGTGTCGAGCTCCTGTTCGGGGTCCGGCTTCGAGGGCTCTTGGTTTCCAAACTTGACAATGGGGATGGTGTCGAGAACGGCTCGGGCTATGCCCTTTGCCCGGCTCTGCCGTGGCCTGCCCCCAAACGCGGCGCGGGGCCCGTACCGCTCGGGGTACCGGTGGGCCCGAACGGCACCCGTGGCGATGATGACGAGGAACAGTAGCGTGATGAGACCCGTGATACTGTATAGGATGCTCATGGCGACCGTGGAGCTGTTACCGCCACCACCGCCGGAGTCACTGCCGTTGTTATCGTCGGTGGCGTTCCCGGAGATCAAGGCCTTTACACCAAGACCAGCCTTGGTGCCGTTCAGCTGGCCGAGGACGTTGGTGGCCTCGCCCGCGTCGGCCATGGTGAGGATACTCGTGTAGGGAAGCGTTTCGTCGTCGCTCACGGAGCACCAGTTCCTGTTTGTCGAGTACAAGACGATTGCCTTGGGGCGTTGCTTCATGAGGTCGTTGAGCATCTTGTTGGGATTTATGAAGCCGTCGTCGCTGGGGCTGTCGCAGGACAGATAGGCGATGTCATCGCGGCTGGTGATCTGGTTGTAGTTGGATACGTTGGCGGTTTTCAGGTTGCCGTATATCTTGACGATCTTGAAGATACGTTAGCCATTGCGAGCGGGCAGGACAGCGCAGCGCATCACTCACCCCGCGGGTGCGGTCGGATTCGTTGAGGCCGAGGTTCTCGGTGAGAGGAATGGTGGTGAACTGCAAGCCGGGCTGCGTCGAGAGCGTGAGGTGCAGGGCGTTTTTGGACGCCCACTTCGGGACCTGCTGCTCGGCGAAAGTCGTCGCTCCACCGTCGACGGCAAGGGCGAGGGCGCAGAGGAGGAGGAGGAGCGACAGCAACCTGCCGGAGCAGGAGACGGCCGGCATCGCCATGGCTGGATCCGACAGAGGGGCCGCTGCGCGGCGAGGCGGCGTAAGTCGAAGAGTCACAAGGGACTCGGTAGGTCTGCGGATGGCCTGCGGGTGACGGGCGAGGGCGACGAGGAGGTCGGTCGTCGACGGAGAAGAGCCGCGGCGGCCACGGTCTCAGGCTCTCAATTCTAGGGAGGGGACATTGGGCACGCAGCGGGCGGGATCGTGGCCGTGGCAGCATGCGACGGGTCTATGGAGGCGAGACGGAGGCGGCGAGGTCGTAGGGAGCGGCGGCGTGATGCAGATGCAGAGGTAGATGACATAAGATGGAGCAGGACGAGGATGAGGATGAGCGAGAGGAGGCTTGCCCGCGTCGGAGCCGACAGGCGCGAACGGCCGCGGCGGGACCGCTGCGCGATTTCAGCACCTCGACTGCTATATTATCAGCTCCTGCGCCCAATCACATACGCCGCCAAGCGCCGGGAGATGCCTGGGCAGCGCCTGCGACGGTCATGCTCGGGGGATGGACGACGGACTGATGGCTGCGTTTGCTCCTTGCCGCCCGCCGAGGAGCCGCAGAGGGCTGTGCACAGACGGGCGATGCACGGCGGCGATGCACAGCCGGCGATGCATCGACGGGCGAGTCTCTCGGCCGACCGGCGCCGTCGATCCGACGCCCCTCCTTCCCTTTTCGTCTCCCATCCCCGTATTTGGTGCTCGTACGACGACGGGTCATCCTGATTCCTGATAGGAGCAATGCTCCGGACGCGCGTCGCCACGCCTTGAGCTTCCGGATGCGAGACGGCGGGAGGCCAAGGGGAGAGGCCGGACGGTCCAGCCCGCTCGAGCAAGGAGAGCTCGAGCAGACGAAGTACAAGCGGCCCATAGTCGCCTCCGCGAAGCCCCTCCTGGCAGCATATCTAATAATAGCGTCCCTTCACTCTCGCCGCCACCCGCCTTGGGCAACTCTGGCTTCTGGCCCCGGCACAATCCAAACACAGTATTCCATCTGCTCTTCCCGCCTTCCTTGTCGCTTCGATTTTGCTCTGCACCACGGGCGTTCCGACCGGCGTTCCGACTCTGCCCCTCATGGACGCACCACATGCTGTACTTGTGCTCCGTGCTCGTGCCCGGCTTCGCGCCCATCAGATTGGCCCCCCTGGACCTGCATGGACCCTGCCTTGTGGTTCGCCGGCAGCCTCCCGCAATGCCGCAAGGCAGACTTGTCGTGCAAACGCTTCTTTTTTTCGCCGCCAAGTTGCGCGAGGCACACGGTCGGGCTGCGGCTATTTCGCTGCGGGCCAATGTGCGGGCCAACGAACTGCACAACACGTGTACCCGACGCCCGAGGCCGAGTGTGCCCGCATGGTAGATGGCGCTCAGGCCGTCCAAGCCGTCCAAGCCAGGCCTAAACGACTGATATGAAAGGTCTCTCAAAGTAGCACTCCCTGATCGGGTCGATGCCCCTCCAGCCTGTCTAAATCTCCTCCATGTCCTCCAGGTCGTCCATGGGTGGAAAGTCACCCACCTCCACCCGGTCCGGCCGGACAAAGACGCCGTGCTTCAGCGCCGACGCCTCCCCCCAGTACCGCCGCCCGGCGAGGCTCCCGTCGTTCTTCCCGACCGGCTCGTCCAGCTGGACCCCTACCCATGCGCCCTTGCCGCCGGGAATCTCCTGCACCTCGCCCACGTACCGGACGACCCCTCGCCGTGTGTCCTCGCCGCCGACACGACACCGCTTCCCGACCTCGATGTCTCGCTGGCGCACCTCCTGCTCCAGGGCCTCCAGCTTCGCCTGCTCGTGGTTGGGCGCGTTCGGGTCGAAGCGGCCTAGCCTCTGCGTCTTCTTCCAGGCCAAGACCGAGTCCGACTTCTTTCCGTACTCCTCCTCGGGCATCACGTACTTGTCCACGCCCGACGTGTCCGTGTAGTTGGGCCGAACCCCCGGCGGCCGGGTATCCCCCACCTGTCAAGCCGCGCGCGCGCATACGTCAGCCTTGCCCTGCGTTTCCTTCTGCAGTAAACCGGGAGAAGCACTCGGCCAAGAACACCAAGCCGGGCGGACCTCAAAATCCCCTCATTGACTCAACCCCTAACTCCGGTCCGTCGTGGCATCAAATTCATGCACCGAAGAGATGCTGAGACATTCTTGTCACACTCGAGTTGACGGGGGGAGGGGGGGGGGCCGCAAACGAAAGGCGGCCCCTGGTCCTTGACCAAGGGCCTCTCTCGTGGAAACGGACCAAGGGAAAAAAAACCACCGTAAGCCCGACTTACATGCAGCTCTGCGTACGGAGACAGGGGAAAGCTGGACAGTCGGATGCTGTCCTCATCTGCCCCGTCAATGGGGATGCGTTCCGCCCCCGCTGACGTCTGGAGACTCAGTCTCTGCGACGACGGGGGAATGCCCGTAACCGTCTCGAGCTTTGCCTTGAGCTGGCTGATGGTCCACGACGGTGTGATGCGGCGCTCAGAGGCCGCATTCTCCGAGATGACCTGCAGAGGAACGTCGGCCATGGTGTCGTTTACGTCCTTTGGCCGGCCGATTAAATTGTGGTCGAAACTCAGGGGAGCGAGTTGCAGAGCTGCAGAGCTGCAGCTGAGGCGCGATGGGGTTGCTGTAAAACACAAGAGCGTCTCGGAGAGACAAGGTTGGGCCTGGGTCCTGATGAGCTAACGAAGGAAGTGCATGGAAGCGCCCAGCAGTGGAGGAACAGCGTCGCGTCTCGAGGAACTGGCGAGAGACGACGAAGAGCTCGTAGGCCGCGATACTGCCCAGGCAACGTGACGTGACGGCGACACAACGGCCAGGGCGATGCTGTCGCGGGGCGGCGGTGTACTCACGAGGACCCCGAGACCCTGTATGCCGTCGATGTCAAGGCACCAGCAAATCGGGTTCTCGAATGGCGTCGGCTCGTCGAAAGTCGACGAGAGGTTTGGCGGACGAGCGCTGGAAAGCGGGGGGTGAGCAGGGAGGGGCTCACCTAATGCCCCTCATCCATCAGCCACGTCCAGCAACTGCCACGGCACCGCACCCTCGACAACCCCAGCGGCCCAGCCGCATCTTGAATCTACCACGACATCGTCACGGTCGCACAGACGGCGCGTCAACCGCCCCTGCCACGCCGGCTCCACCGAGCAGAGGACCAGGACGACGCCTCGCCGAGACGCTGCTCCGCCGCTCCCACTATGTTTGCAAGCCGCACCGAGCCCGACGCACGCAGCGGTGCGGCTGACATTGTCCCGGCATTGTCCAGCAAACAAAAAAAAACACGTACCATGTTGCTAGCGGAAGCCGTTTCCCCTGATCGTGTCTCGACTCAGCGGCCGACGTCGAGGCTGCCTCGCTGCCATGTTGTGTAACCGCTCCTTCATGTATGAGGTAGAGCAAGTCATTTCCCCGTGACGTCGGCCCAGGCACATGAGCAATCTGCATGTCCGCTCCGCGGCCGGCAGATCCGGGCACCTGGTTGCAGCCTCAAGCCTCACGGTATTGTCGATGCAGCCAAGCACGCCTCCGGACGGTGGATTGTGGCGCGTGGAATCAGCCAAGACTCGCCCGCTGCTCGTGGCGGGCATTTGACGCCGCGTGTGCGTGTCCGGGGCATGATGGGCTGCGCCCCGACAACTGCCCCGTCGTCTGGCCTCGTCCGCTGGCGCCCGAGCATCACGCCATCCCGAGTCGTCGATGCCACGAGACGCGATGCGCGAGGGCGAGTGCCCCTACAGGCACGGCTCCGCGGATAGTACCGGGGCAGTTCCCGCGGGCGCGTGTTGACGCAGACGTCAACCCGCGGACAGAGGTCCGGAAGACGGCAGTTGAGTCTTCCCAAGGCTGGTGTCGAGGCAAACCACGGGATGAAACACGCTGCAGAACCGTGACAAGTCACAGACGTTGCCTGCGCCACCAACAATGCTCGAACACGCCTCTTTTCCATTCGGCAGACGGCACGGTTTGCGCGATTGCGCCGCCTGCGCCCGCGCCCGCGCCGACATGTCTGCATCTCCCCATCTCAGCCATGCCAGCGGCGGGGGCCTGGTCCTGCTTGTCGGTGAGACGATCCAGGCGCCACAGGACGCAAACATCCCAAGCCCACGCCAGCTTCACGACGGCCTTGGGAGCAGCAGTTTCGTCGATACCTGATAGCTCGAGGTGCCCAACAAGGCACTCACCGCCACGTCGAGTCCGTGGTGCGGGCGTGGCCGTCGCGGACCGGGCGGCACAGTCGTCGTCAGGCAGGCAGGTAGGTAGGTTCTTGGTGCAGTCCTGAGTTTTGCGCCGTTGAGTCGACGTTGCGCCGTTTCCTCGGTCCCGGTACCCTTGCACATGGCATTCCGACCTAGGTAGGTCGCTGCTCGCTCAGTCTACGCCGTGGAGCGGTGGTGGGGTGGCCATAGTGTGCACCCGTCGTCGTTCACCGGTACCGGTGCAGCCGACGCGATTGGCATCGACGATAAACACGAGCTGCACCTCACCTACGTCTTGACCGGTTCGTCATGTCGGCTCCGAGACGCAAGTGCTGCGCTGCACGACGGGCGGATCCATGCCGGTCGCTGGAGGGCTGGAGGGGTACTACTGGTGCACGGCCAACAGAGGCATCCCCCTGTGAGGCCATCTCGACATGCCAACAAACCTCGTCTTCAACCCAGGCCGGCCGCCACGTAATGCCCGAGCCCAATGGTACGGAATCGTAGAGCCGGTTTGCGCCCCCAACAGCCACACGCCTCCCACCCTGCCAGAACGTGGAGCGCAAGCCTCGTTCAACCATAGGCCACGGGCCGTGGCCGAGCCAGGTCTGCATACAGGTACATATGCCTCGACTCACTTGACTTTGGGCTCGTCCACGACTGGAGGCGCGTGGAAGACCGGCGCGCAGGACCAACGGCAGATGCGAACAGCCAGCTCCCTCCCAGGGCACCCCCCGAAACGGGAAGGCGTCTCGAGCTTGCTGCTGCTTCGCTTGGGCATCAACGAACCCACGCACGGAGCCGCGTCGAGTTGGGCGCCGGGCATGACATTGCCATACGGCGCACTAGAGCCCGGGGACGTCACGACCCCGGGGCATGGAGGCTGCCGGCCCAACAGGTCGCTGCATGCAGTCGTGTACCTATCCATCGAGGCCCCACCGGTATATATGGCGGCCAGCGTCGCCTCGCTCGCAGCCTACATACACTCATGAGGAGGCTGCCTCTTTAGCTTGGCGTCGGGAAGGCGGTGTCGTCGTCCACGATCTCCTTGTGGCGGTCACCTGGGGGCTAGGAGCGATGTGGTGGACCGTGTGGCGTTTGTGCAAGGGGCATGAGGGGCCTCGTAGCAAACGGCCGCGGCTTCAGCGTGCTGGGACGCAGGAGGCAGGATTCGATCTCGGGCGTGGTGACGCTGGCCGCTGCCGTGCTCGTATGGCGCCGAGGGCGTTGGCAGTTGGTAAGCGCGTGCCCGGCAGGCTCTTTGCAGGCATGCATGGGTGGCTTGGGCAGGCATGGGCCGTGGTGAACAGGCGTTCGCGGTTCGTAGCCCGGCGACGAACGGTTCGGCATGTCCTGGTTCTGACGTGGCCACACCACCACACCACGCTCATGTACAACTCACCGTCCTCCGCCGTTGGCCTGCGGGCCTTTAGCTTGTTACGGCGACGGGCCTGGGCTGACCGCCAGTTGTCGTGTCGTCGTCGTGCGGCTGTTCCCGGCAGCTTCGGCCACAGCGGGCCTTGGGAGACGGACCGTCGATGGCGCCGCCCGTGGACGTGCGAGGCCGTTGCTGCTCGTTACCTGTTGGTTTGCGAGGCAAACGGCCGGGTCAGCGCTGCCGCCGGGCAAGCCTCATCTGTCGCGCGTCAGTGCACAGACACTGACGTCGGCTACGACCCAGTTCTATCCGATCAAGCATGGCTCACCCAAGCAATGCGCAGCGAGCCATGGGGTCCGACGACGTGACATGTTGCTGTATCCGATTCATCTCCCACGACGGACCAGCCACAATGCAGGCCGGCCCGTCCTGCGCCGTGTCTGGCTCGGCTTCGCGGGAAAGGCCATGCCGTACATATGGCTGCCGGTGATGCTGCATCTGGCGTGACTGGTCCTCGGCTTCGCTGGGGAACTGCACATGGGCGGCCAGATCTTGGGCCGCCCAGAATGCAGCCTAACCACCGAGAGTGGCTGCTGCTGCGCTGGCTTGCAACCTGTTTGGTTGCCTCGAGCCTTTCGATCGCATCGCGTCGCATCGCATGGCATCGGGCTTGTTGCTGCAGTCTCTCGGATGCTCGAGGCCCCACCCCGGAACGGGGCCAGGGCATTGGACGCTGCCCTGGCGCAAGCCCCGGATGGGATTTGGACGCTGCATCGCCAGTCCCGAGAAAATGAGGATCCCGCTCTGCTCCTTGGTGCAAGGCCAGCTTGGCGGCGGACAAGGAAGCCCGTGACCGCCGACGCCAAATGGGCAAGCAAGCCGCAGACTTGCGACGACGCTGCGAAGCCGTCCGAAACTCGACACCCCTGTTGCGTGAGATGTTCCCCTGTGCGAGACCGTCTGCAGCTCTGAGCGCCGAGGCAGGGCCTCAATGATATCGCGCCGCCCGTCGATATCCAGGTCTGGGTCTATTATAGGCCCCGTCCGGGGGCATCTCGCGCGGTCTCGCGTGTTAGGAACTGCATTCGACGCGCAGCAGAGCACAACTCACACGCACACTCGCACGCCCCCCCCGCACTGTCCACTGACGATGACGATGGGGCTGACCCAGCCAGACATAGGGCGGTACGGCATCAGGACACACGAACATGCATGACTTCGTGGCCATGCGCTGGCCAACAAGCGAGCCGGCAGGGCTTCTGGGCCCGCGGCACCGCAGACGAAAAAATTGGGAGCGAGAGCTGAGAAGGGGGACAGGAAGGACAGGCCATGACGAAGACGACGGCGGAAGAATTTGACCTCGAGGAGGAAGGGAAGGGAAGGGGGCCGGGGGCGG
>NRSZ01000666.1:0-15744 GCA_002901185.1 Tolypocladium capitatum
CCACGGGGCCCCCGTGGCACTATTGGCTCCCGGCGGGGCACAGAGGAGAGGCGCATTCACGTGACACGTCAGGCCGCTTAGGTGGTCGTAGGTGCCACCTGTTCCAGGATGTGAGAAGCTGAACGCTGTCCAACGATAAGCTGGCCAGAACAACCACCCGACGACTTGGGCCCTGAACCCTCGGCTACGACAACCCCGACGCGACGGATGGAACTGTCGAGCCTTCCAATCTCTCGTCTTTTGTGAAGTTGAGGTGGTGGCCCTCTGCAGCTTCCGCCGTGTTCGAACCCCTGAACCTGCCTACCAACAGTGGCCGGCTCGACGCATTCACACTGATCAATCCCCCTCCCGATTCGCTCCCATACTCAGAACCAGAGGCAGCGCTGCGATAACCACCCGCCGCCATGTCTGGCTTCCTCGAGAATGCCTACAGCCTGGTCCACCAGGACAATGCGGCCGACGTGCCCAGCTCCTCAGACCTGCGCAACCAGCTGGAGAAGGGTACCGACGAGACCAAGGTGGAGACTATGAAGCGCATCCTGACGATTATGCTCAATGGCGACCCGATGCCCACCCTGCTGATGCACATTATCCGATTCGTCATGCCCTCCAAACACAAGGCCCTCAAGAAGCTCCTCTACTTCTACTACGAGATCTGCCCCAAGCTTGACTCGACTGGCAAGCTGAAGCAGGAGATGATCTTGGTTTGGTAGGCTTGCTAGTGCTGGAATGGTCACTTCTTGAGTGCAACAGTTGCTAACCATTGTTCTTCTCTTTAGCAATGGCATTCGAAACGATCTTCAACACCCCAATGAGTACATCCGCGGCAACACCTTGCGCTTCCTGTGCAAACTGCGCGAGCCAGAATTGATCGAGCCCCTCCTCTCCTCGGCACGATCTTGCCTCGAGCACCGGCACGCCTACGTACGAAAGAATGCTGTCTTCGCCGTATCCTCAATCTACTCGCACTCGCCGTCCCTCATCCCTGATGCCTCGGAGCTCATCTCTACCTTTCTCGACGGGGAGACGGACGCTACGTGCAAGAGGAATGCATTCGCAGCATTGGCCAGCATCAACCATGACGCCGCACTCTTCTATCTAAGCTCCGTGTTTGATGGCATTCCCAACGCCGAAGAGCTGCTGCAGCT
Source organism: Tolypocladium capitatum (assembly GCA_002901185.1). Classification (NCBI taxonomy): domain Eukaryota; kingdom Fungi; phylum Ascomycota; class Sordariomycetes; order Hypocreales; family Ophiocordycipitaceae; genus Tolypocladium; species Tolypocladium capitatum. The sequence goes on from NRSZ01000666.1 coordinate 1,149, forward strand.
CGTGGAGCTCGAGTTCATCCGCAAGGATGCGGTCCAAACTTCACAGAACAAGGTAGGCGCATCATCCACCTCGAGATCTAGCTGCGCGGTAACTGACGGCACAAGGCCCGGTACTTGCGATTAATCTTCGACTTGCTGGAAGCAGGAGCTTCAACGGTCGTCTACGAAGCCGCTTCCTCCCTGACTGCCCTGACGAACAACCCAGTGGCCGTCAAGGCTGCTGCCGCCAAGTTCATCGAGCTGAGCATCAAAGAGGCAGACAACAATGTCAAGCTTATTGTGCTTGACCGAGTTGACCAGCTGCGCAAGAAGAACGAGGGCATCTTGGATGACCTGACGATGGAAATCCTCCGGGTCCTGTCCAGCACGGACATTGACGTGCGCAAAAAGGCGCTCGGCATTGCGCTGGATATGGTTTCGAGCAAGAATGTCGAAGAGGTTGTGCTCCTCCTCAAGAAGGAGCTCTCCAAGACCGTGGACCAGGAATATGAGAAGAATGCCGAATATCGATCCCTTCTTATCCACTCCATACACCAATGCGCCATCAAGTTCTCCGAGGTTGCTGCAAGCGTGGTCGAGCTTCTCATGGACTTCATCGCAGACTTTAACAACGCATCTGCTGTGGACGTTATTAACTTTGTCAAGGAGGTCGTGGAGAAGTTCCCCGCCCTGCGGAAAACCATTGTTCAGCGCCTGGTTTCGACACTCAGCGAGGTTCGTGCCGGCAAGGTTTACCGGGGAATAATGTGGATCATCGGCGAATACTCGTTGGAAGAGAAGGACATTCGGGACGCGTGGAAGCGGATACGCGCCAGTCTGGGCGAGATCCCCATCCTTGCCTCGGAGCAGCGGCTACTGGAGGATCAGGACAGCGACGAGAAGATCGACGACCAGGTCAATGGCCACTCGAAGCCTTCGGCGCCGAGCGGCTCCCGAAAGGTGCTCGCAGATGGCACGTATGCGACAGAGACGGCGCTTACCAGTCAGTCGTCCGCTGCCGCGAAACTAGAAGCCGTCAAGGCCGCACAGAAGCCGCCGCTGCGACAGCTGATCCTCGACGGGGACTACTACCTTGCTGCGGTCCTCTCAGCGACATTGGTGAAGCTGGTTATGCGACATTCCGAGATTTCTGCTGACAAGGCGCGGACCAACGCCCTGAGGGCCGAGGCCATGCTCATCATGATCTCTATACTCCGCGTCGGGCAATCCCAATTCGTGAAAGCCCCGATTGATGAAGATTCGGTCGATCGCATCATGTCCTGCGTGCGATCACTGGCTGAGTTCAAGGAGAAGAAGGAGCTGGAGACTGTGTGGCTGGAAGATACCAGGAAGGCGTTCCGAGCCATGGTGCAGGTAGAGGAGAAGAAGCGGGCTGCTAAGGAGGCGTACGAAAAGGCAAAGACGGCCGTTCAGGTCGACGACGTCGTCCAGATCAGACAGCTGTCCAAGAAGAATGCCTCGGATGGTCTCAACGAGATTGAGCTGGACTTGGAGCGTGCAACCGGCGGCGAGTCAGCGACGGAGGATCTGTCCTCCAAGCTCACCCGCGTGGTGCAGCTGACGGGCTTCTCAGATCCCGTTTATGCTGAAGCATACGTCAAGGTACACCAGTTTGACATCGTCCTCGACGTGCTCCTGGTCAACCAGACGACGGAAACGCTGCAGAACTTGTCCGTCGAGTTTGCAACGCTCGGGGACTTGAAGGTCGTGGAGCGGCCGACCACCCAGAACCTGGGGCCGCATGACTTCCACAATGTCCAGTGCACCATCAAAGTCTCATCAACAGACACTGGCGTCATCTTTGGCAACGTGGTCTACGACGGGGCCCACTCGACCGACACCAACGTTGTCATCCTGAATGACTTGCACGTGGATATCATGGACTACATCCAGCCGGCTACATGCACGGAGACTCAGTTCCGCACCATGTGGACGGAGTTTGAGTGGGAGAACAAAGTCAACATCAACTCCAAGGCCAAGTCGCTTCGAGACTTCCTGGAGCAGCTCATGGCCTGCACGAACATGAACTGCCTCACGCCCGAAGCAAGCCTCAAGGGAGACTGCCAGTTCTTGAGCGCTAACCTGTATGCTCGCAGTGTTTTCGGTAAGATCCAGAGCCTACCCGTTCCGATGGCGTGAAGATACGGCTGTTGACCAATGCACAGGCGAGGATGCGCTTGCCAACCTGAGTATCGAAAAGGAGGGAGAAGACGGGCCAATCACAGGGTTCGTCCGAATCAGGAGCAGATCTCAGGGTCTGGCCCTGAGTCTGGGGTCACTGAAGGGCTTGAATAAGATTGGCTCGTCGGCCTAGAGGGCTTCTTGTCGGTAATGTCAAGGACGGGCGCCATGTCATCCATGACTTGCGATACGATTGAAGCGGAGTCGGGGAGGGCGGAACTTGATACTTATGGTCTTTTTTGCCACGGGAAAAAGGCTAGTAGAGTCGATGGGGATGGGGGTTTGCATTGTGTGCGAGCCATGTAGGCGACAGCAATGGCCAGAATAGAGGGAGAAAGAAACGCAGTCACGAGAGGGCAGGCACTTGTTAAGACGACGTATTTGAGGCTACGGCCCCTCTTGATATTTCGCAGTAAGGGCAGTGCAACTGTGTACATTGTGTGTACGTGAGGTCGTATGGATTCCAGTACCACAGTGTTGAGGGTATTGTAAGAAGCAGTATTCGCTAAACAGAAGGTCCGCCTCCAAACTCCGCGAAAATGATGACTTATGTACGTCAAAGAATATTCGGCTATTATCCAGCCATGACCGAACAGACAATAGAAAACTGTGGGGTGCCAAGGCAAGACCAGACAAGACGACGGCAGCTTGATGCTGGTCAAGATAAGAGATGGCTGCACGCCGACGAGGCTATCGGTTAAATACGAGGGCGTTGACGACGTGGCCGGTCTGCCAGCCCTGCGCCTCGAGGGACGAGCTCTCCTTGAGCATCTTGCCCATGTAGGCCAGCCGGATTTTCTTGGTGGGGGGCAGCTGTGAGTGAGAAGGGAGTTAGTTAGCTAGTGTTGTGTCAAGCGGCGTCGAGCTAGATGGGGACGTTGCCCGGGGTAAAAGGGGATGGTGAAGAAGTGAGATGCCGGGGGCTCAACCTACAGCTGCTCCGGACGCGATGCTCCTGGCCACGCTCCGGACCGTGTCCGACTTGCCCACAGTGACATCGACGTCGCGGCCAGTCTCGCTGAGTCGCGCGCGAAGAGTAATCTGCTCCCGCAGGTCGAGGACAGCCTTGCCCTTTTCCTCCCTCCGCCTCTCGGCGTCACTTGCGGCCAGCTCGTCGTCCTCTCCGACAGTGTCTTCGCCAGCCGTGGACAGGTCTACCTTGGTATCGGTATCGCCGTCCTCGGCCAGGTTGGTCGGATCGGCGACGAGCCATTGGGGGAGCTGATAGTAGTTGCCGAGGGCATCGTACACGCCGTTGGAGAGATCGCCGGTGGGCAGAGATATTTCGGCAGCGGAGAGTATGGATTGGGCGGTGCCGAGGCCGCTGAGGCCATCGTCGTTGGAATCGTCAGGTGCGGGGTCCCAGAGCACCTGCAGGGCAGCATGGATCGTCTGCCATATCTCGGGGCGGCCCGTGACTCGGGTGTCGAAGAAGTCTGCGCGCTCCGTATCCAGCTCGCGTCGAGTCCATCGGCGATCCTTGGACGTCCACTCGTGGCGGCGCAGAGGCGTGTTGATGTGCTGGTCGAGCGGGCCGGGGTCTCGTCGTCGTCGACGGGGAGGAGAGGCCTGCGCTGCAGCATGGCTGCCGGCTTGAACGCCTTCAGGCAGGGTCAGAGGTGGTGGGTTGATGTGGCGCGCAGAAGCATTGGGGGCGCCGCCTGGATATGGCGAGTTTGGGCCCGCAGATCGAGAGAAGCAGCAGCCCTGGATGAGGAGGAAGACGGAGAGGTCAGCCAAGTTTGCGGATCAACGCAGCAGCGAACATGGAAGCAAGAGGAGAGGAAGGAGAGCCAAAGGCTAAGGTATGGAGGCACTAGGTTGAATACCATGACGAGCAGATGGTGGCGAGTCTCGCGAGCTCAGCCTGTCAGTGCAAGTTGAAAATGCACTCGGAACGCGCAGCCAAGAAGAGGTTTGCCAAAGCCATGCCAACCCTGCCCGGTGCTGACAGGCCAGGAGAGAAAGCGTCAAGAGGTGGCTCGCGGTCCAACTCTCGCAGCCCACAGCGGTGGAGGAGTGGATGTGGAGGACGGGTGCAACGACGATGCAGCAGCAAAAGCCGCAGCGGCAGCGGCGGCTCTACCTTGCTATCTATGTACACCTCAACCTCAGTCTTTGGGTTGTTTGCGCCGCTGGCAAACACAACGGAGGCTGGCGTTGCGACAATCCCAACGGCTGCGGCTGGTGGAGGACGGCGATGATGCTGAAGAGGAAGAGGAGAGGGAGGGAGGGAGAGGGAGAGGGAGAAGAGAAGCGGCGGCTTGGAGAGGCAGCGGGATGACGGAGGGAGAGGAGAGGAGAGGAGAGGAGAGAAGAGGAGAGGACAAATTAGGTTGTTGAAGTTCCAGTATTATCGTGGGTGCTGCAGGCTGCAGGCTGCTGGAAGCACTGCCGGGGGGGGGGCCGTAGATAGCTGTTGGCGAAGCACTAATTCCCTATTGAGCGGTCGTACCGGGCGGTGGAGAGGCCGCCGGGAGACCTGAGGCGTACCCCACCAGTGGCCGAGCCCCGCCAGCTGCAGCCACCCACAGCCACCCAGGCGCAGCGGCACAGGCGGAGGAGCCACTGTGTTTGCAGCCACTGAAACTCTGCGTGCAGGGTACGAGTACGAAGTACGCAGGAGGTACTCGTACGAGGCCGTAGCTGGCTTAATTGGCTCCTGAGGGTGGGCTGAACAGCCTCAAGCAGCTTTGCAGTCGCCGCTACGCTTTTCGATGCCCACCGAACCACTTTCGCAGGCACGTCGTCGTACCTGTTCGCGGCCTTGTCTGCGCCGCATTCGTGTCCCATCGCCCACGTACGGAGCACATACTTCGTACGAAGTACGAGTAATTACTCCATGCCAGCGAACTGCCCCGCACCAACCATACATCGCCATCACGCAGCCAACCTCACCCGGAGCGCCTGATGCCGTGCCTTATGCACGAATCGGACAAGGCAGACTGAGGTAGGGCAACACCTCTACATACGATCTTGCATATCAACACCTGCCTCTCTTTGCGTTCGGCGCGTTGTTGTCAACATCTTAGAATCCGTCAAGGGGACGAGACTGATGGGTTCTCGTCCGTTACACCCTTGCGTTCACCATGGAAGAAGCAATAAAGCGGCACTTTTTCCACCACGGCAAAGCGGTACGCCCACTCACGCCCCTCCTCCAGCATCCCAAGGACGCATGGCTCAATTGCCGTCTCCAATTGGAAAGGGTTAACAAGTTATCACCAGAGCGTTGCCGATGAGCGCGACGGCTGCCACTGGTGTCAGCTGCGCTCCTTTCCGACGCACCAACCTGCCCCCGTCACCGTGGTCAACGAGGTCGACAACCAGGTCATTCCTCCTGGCTTTCGCTTCATCAACGAAAACGTCCTCGGCCACGGCGTCGAGCGAGCCGAGCCGAGCTTTCGCAGCGGCTGCACGTGCGCCAACGGCGCCGACTGCCAGTACACGGGATGCTTGTGTCTCGCTGACCTCGAAGAAGAAGAAGACGACGACGACGACGACGACGACGACGACGATTTTGCCAACGGCAACGGTAACGGCTTCGATGACGATGAGCTGCCCAGGAAGGCCTACGCCTACCACGCCCACGGCGTCAAAGCGGGCCTCCTGCGATCCAAGCTGCACAGCTCCAAACTGCCCCTCTACGAGTGCCATCAGGGCTGCTCATGTACCCACGACTGCCCCAATCGAGTCGTTGAACGTGGCCGCACCGTCCCGCTTCAGATCTTCCGGACGGAGGACCGAGGTTGGGGTATGAGTGCAACCCACCGACTTGCTCTCCGCTAGCTGACTCGTTTGCAGGTGTTCGCACGCAGGAGGCAATCAAAAGGGGGCAGTTTGTCGACCGGTATTTTGGTGAGGTCATCACGTCTGCTGAGGCCGATCGCCGCCGCGCCACCTCAGCCATCTCTCAGCGCAAGGATGTCTATCTCTTCGGCCTCGACAAGTTCACCGATCCGGTCTCTCTCGACCCACGGCTCCGCGGTCCCCCACTCGAGGTTGACGGGGAATTCATGTCTGGTCCGACGCGCTTCATCAACCACTCGTGCGACCCGAATCTCAGGATCTTCGCCCGCGTGGGTGATCATGTCGACAAGCACCTGCATGATCTAGCTCTCTTTGCGATCAAGGACATACAAAAGGGCGAGGAACTAACATTCGACTACGTGGACGGCGTTTCCTTGGGGCCCGACGAGCGAGACGGAAATGTCCAAGACATGACGAAGTGCCTTTGTGGCAGCTCCAAGTGCAGGAAGTTTTTATGGTGATATTTCCTAACCCTCGGCGACCAAGGTGCCTGTTATCCGTCGCCATGGCAAATGAATGACATGCGCTTAACGTTGGATTTTTTACTCTCAAGCCCGTGCCCAGTCGGCAGGCTAGTGATGAACAACCCCGGTGTCGTCGTGTGAGTCCGGCGCTGACATGCAGACAAGCGTCGTTCGCCAGGCATCTTTGTTCTCGCCTGGTTGGGCTCGGATCTGTACATACACACGACACCGTGTCCAGGGGCCTCTCGGATCAAGTTCTTGGCACAGTTGAAAGCGTATTCGCCCAACATAACAAAAGACCAGCCGAGGGTGGTGGTCCAGAGGTAAGACACCCAGTGACCTTGTCCGTCTACGAAGATATGAGCACGTCCATCCACGATACTCCAGGCGAGACGCCTGGGTGCGGCGAAGGGGTCAGAGCACAAGGCTGCCGGGCTCAAAGATCACTGCTTCGTCGTGAACGAGACTGCGCGCGTCGTTTCGAAAGGCAGGTGGCTAGAGGGAGGCCAGACAAAGCATGGAGGCAATGCGGGGATGCGTCCTGCACGTCACCTCACTGCCAGTACGAGGATCCAGGTTCGGCTCTTCGGGACCGGAGCAGAAACCGGGATGGCGTGCGGGTGAGTGACATCTGGACGAGCTTTGCCCGGGAAATCTGCCGCTACATATTTCCAGAAGAGTGCCCCAGCAACGTGCCGGGCCCCAAGCACAGGGCCGTCAGGTCGTTTGCCACATCACCGCAGGTCAGGTTCGTGTTTCTGCAGTTCATGAAGTCCTGCGTTGGTCTGCGGCCGGAGCCATCCGATAAAAGTATGAGGGAAGAGCTTGGCTCGCTTCTGCCGAAGCTCCGACGACACTTGTCTGCCGTTGGAGATGCCGACCGCCGGCCGCCCATCCATGGATACCTCGGATCCGATGCAGGAGGGGAAGACAAGGCGTGCTCTCTGCGGGACATCTGCATGCAGTTCCTCCTGCGGGTCGAGATGTGGCGGCACTCGCAGCACGGGCGGTTCCGCGATTGGTCGTTTGGGAGATGGGGCGAACCGGCCGAGTTCCTTGCGACACTGCTGCTCCAGCTGTGGGTGATGGACAAGGAGGAATGCTTCGACACGGAGGAGGGTATCAATGGGCAACGGTGGGACGAGCTGTGGGATGAGTGGCTGGACGAAAACCAGTGGATGGCGGAGATGGCAAAAGAGCAACGACAGCCGGTCAGCGAGCCACGACGCGGCGGCATGTCGACCAAGAGGGACAGGGCCAACGAAGACAGCCATATCGTGGGCCTAGGCAGACTTGAGCCACCGTGGTGGCAGCCCAGGAAGCGCCTGAGAGACAGCGACCGCAGAGAGCTTGGCCTCCCTGCGCACTAGCTGCTACTAGCTGCTGCTGGCATTGAGGGACGGTTTTGGCAACCTGCATATCACTGGTGCTGAGGAGGTAGGGAGAGGTTGTTCCTTGCCGGACGAAGCGGCAGCGAGCGAAGCTAAAGGCGCCATCATGGAACGCGATGCGTTTCACCGGCAGCCCGCGAGGGTTGCACGGCAGTATGCAGCAAATCTGCAGCAGTGCTCGCGAGGAAGACGGGTTGGTTGTCGCATTGGAGACGGGAGCTGCCGCACGGGAAAAGGGACATTGACAATATCGAACCACCGACTACCTTGCCATCATCATGCCACCGAGCAGTGGGAGTGACCATGGCCCATCGAGGTTGAGTGGTATTTGCGACGCACTGAATTCCGCACCCTCCTCCTCCGCCCCGTGTCAGTCCGAGGTCGCATGATGCTTTGCTCGTGCCGAGGATCGCGTCCCAGTGTAGGGAGCCGGGTGCCCGTCAGGCCGTGATGTCGTCTGCTGCCGCCATGCGCAGCCTCTCTCCTCCGTCTCCAACACCCCTCGCTTTTCCTCGTTTCCCCCCTTGCTTTCCCTCGCCCTTGACTCGACTCTCTCGCCAGGTTGAGCGCTGCTCCTCGCCTCTTGTCGCTCCTGGCAGCGCCCGATCCTCTCCCTGCTCATGATGGTGGGCCGGTGCTCCAACACCAGCTCCGCCGCGCCGTGAGCTGTGCCCGCCATCATCGTCGTCGTCGCACGTCGCACACCTCCGCGGCAGCAGCGACAACGCAAAGCACAACCCCGATGTTCGACAGCTACGACCATGTGCCTCGCTCCCAGCTCCGTGATGTCGGTCAGAGAGCACCCGAGCTTCCTGCCCCGTCTGCGCCTCTCTCGCGCATGCCGTTTCGCTGGTGCGTTGCGTTGTGCTTGCAAGCCGAGGGTTGGGAATACGGCTGGCTACCCTATACTCGCGATATACCCCGAACCCTGCCAAAACGAAGTGAAGCGAAGTGGAAGCTTACGGCAACGGCACGGGCTTCACGTAAAGCTCGTTTGATAGTGGCATCTCGGGGCAGCGTTGCAGGGTGGGAATTCAGCATATATTGCTTCGGCAGGAACTTAGGCAATGCGTTTTGTTGGCATCATTGCATTCTAGCTTCCCCATGTCGCTCGGCGACTATACTCATTCCATATCTCGTTGCAATCAACCCTGTTCTCGAGACCGGAACCGAAACAGGACCCGAGACAGGACCCGAGATGCATCCACGTTAATTTGGTGTCTAACAGCCGTGTCCGTGTTATATGTATCGTTTACGTCTTCGTCGTCCGCGTCCGAGTCTAGCTAGTAGTGAGCATCGCCTCGCAACCTCCTAGCTACGACATGCTCCAGAACCCGGCCTTGACCCCCTCACACCAACTACAGGACAAGCCGGAACGCGACGGCCAGCGTGATGGCCGACCACCCCAGGAAGGCCGCAGCACGGGTCGAGGCGCCATTGGCGGCCTCTTTGGCGTCGGGCATAACGCAGGCGGCCTCGACGGTGGGAGCCTTTTCGGCGTTACCAGACGGTCCCCATACGGTCAAGACCGCCATGGGCTGGCCGGCTGCGGTGGCGAAGGCCTCGTTGTCCTTGGTGACGTCGGCGCGCCGGAAGAAGGTCGAGTTGCCGCCAAAGGCCGAGGGGATGTCCTTGGCTGTTGGGGGAGGACATGCGTCAGCCGTGCTGGATATATGACCGAGTAGGGTAGGAGTACAGGACCCGAGGGTAGATGATAGGGGGGAAGAGAAACCCACCAGACAACGACAGCGACATGCTCGTCTGCTCCTCGAGGTCCCGCAGGCACGCGGGCTTCGTCGAGTAGCTCGGACACGAGCTGGTGGCGTAGTTGCTGGCCGCGTCCTTTACCAGGTTCTTGAGGCACTCGACGGCGATGAGGCCGCTGCAGCTCTCGTTCTTGCCGCTGCCCCAGCTGGCGGCGCTCGAGGCCTTGACGTTGAAGGCGTAGACGCACAGGTGCCAGCTGTCGTCGACCTTGTTGACGCTCTGGCCGTCGGGCGGCGCGATGGACATGATGGTGGCCGTCAGATTGCTCGGCTGGAAATTCTTGACGGCGATCTTGAGCTGCCAGCCCTGCTGCTCCACGCCGGGGTAGCCCCGGGTGATGTTGAAGCCCGTGAACTTGGTGCTGCTGCTGTTGTTGGGCGAGCTCATGACCTGCCGCCACGTCTCGCTCGATACATCGGAGGCGTTGGCCCCCGCGAGGATGACCGGTGTGATGTTGTTGGCGGCGGCGGCGGCGAGGGCGGCGAGGCCCAAGAGGGCGGCGGCCGTGGCGGTACGCATCTCGGCTGTGGCGTTGTTGACGGTTGACTGTTGACCGCGACGTGTGACTGTGACTGTGACTGTGCCTGTGCCTGTGCCTGTGCCTGTGCCTGTGCCGGTGTCGGTGCTAGTTTGCGACGACGTTCCTACGAGTCGCGACCGTGTTGGATCAGCAGCTGGATCGCAAAAGCGGGGGACGAGGAGCAGACGGTGCGACAGGAACCGTGGATCAGAGGGCGGAAGTGAGGCCATTAAATATGAGAGGGCCGACTTACACGGATACGATGGCAGCCCATGCGTGGGCTATCATCCGCCCGCCCCAACTTCGTAGCACCCGACCAACACCAGCTTGACATGGGAGAGAACGCCTGCCTGGGCTGCGCGAGCCCGGCGGCGATTCGTGTCCAACCCTACTTGTACGAGTACCTACGTCGAGGGCATGGGATATTAATATAATCCCTGTCAGCGGTACATCCGACCCGCGAAGTTGTCACTTGTCAGCTTCCTCCGTCCACCACCAGGTTGACACCAACGGGCCAATGGACTCCTGCTGATGCTGCAGATGCTGGTGCTCACTGCTCAGCCCCGTGGCGACGGCTCGTAGCCCCAGGGGCCAGGGCTGCTTGGCGGCAGCTCGTTTGTTCTGGCAGAAAGGCCTCGGCAGCCGTCCACGACGAGAGCCGCCGTCCTCGACCTCCAGACGCCGCGACAGGCCGCGTCAAGCCACACAATTTGGGCCCGCAGACCCTCCCTGCCTCGCTCGGACGCGGACTTGGTAGGCCGGCCGAGTTGCTCGAGATGGAATCGACCCGTCCAACGGGGCTGGCCACGCAGGGGTCCTCCGCCCGTGTCACACCATCACACCACACCACACCTCCCTTTCCGCTTCCGCTGCGTCTTGACTGGGGCAGAGCTGTTTCCCAAGCGGCTGCCTCCTCTGCCCAAATTGCTCTCGAGGCCGTGGCCAATCGACGCTTCTTGTAAACCTCGCTCACATGGCCCGGGTGTCTGTCACTCCTCTCGCGGTTAGCCTCATCTCGACGACGCCCTGTCCTTCGTCAACAGGCAGGTACCGCTCCTGCAAGGCGTCGCACAGGCTGCGCGCCAAATGGCGCAGCGTCGGACTGAGCAGTCTCGTTCGCTGAGCTGGTGGCAGCACAACCAAGGCAACGTCATCACAGGGGAATGATGACTCGGCGTCATCGCCTTCATTCGTTTTAAGAAATTGCCAACAGAGTCCATCGTATTTATTCCCCCGAGTAAAATGATGGATATCACCATGTCGATAACGCCTCGATGAACGTCTGCCGGATGTTAGGCTTGTCAATGGGACGCGAGGTGTGCTTTGCGACGGCCTGTACTCACGAAAAGCAGCATCCCGTGAAGTCCTCAATGCCGAGCAAATCTCTCAGTCCTCACCACGGACAAAGGACACAATGCAGCACGGCGGCCACCCGCCATCTTCCTCTGCTTCTTCCCCTTCTTCTCAAGAGCCTCGGCGACTGTTGTTAAAGCGAGAACGGGTACAAGGGGGAGCGATTCCATACCGTGTCCTCGACCAAAATGCCGACTGTTACCGCTGGAGTGTATGGATGCCCACAACTCTTCTCCTTGTTATTGGTGTGTTTCCCTTTCCTGGATTACCGCAAGAGCACCGCGACCAAACTGAGCAGGTCGAATACACATCCCCCCTTGATGCTCCGCCGCCGGACCTCGCCCAGGAGGCGGTGACACGCACCGTCTGATGGAAGCAATGTCCCTATCGGACCCCGAGCCCAGGCCGTTCAGTATGGGCCTGAGAGCTCCTTACGCTTGAGCTTGGTTCGCGATAACGTGGCGTCAACCAGCTTGCGCGCAAAGCCCTTGGATACGAAGGCCACGAAGTTGGGTCGGTCCATGACCTCCTCCATCCACATGTCCCAGGCCAGGTAGTCGATGCCCTCGCAAAAGTACTCAATCAGTTTCTTGGCCAGCGCGGCCTGAACCTCGTGGTCACGGTTCAGCGCCTCGAAGCCATCGGCAAAGTCCGTCATCAGCGCCTTTTGCTTGTCTGCATCCCCGCCGGCATGGTGCAGCGCGCGGTGCCCGATCCCAATGGCGGTCTTGATGCAGAAGACCATGAACGCGGCCATCTCGGAGCTGAGGAAGCGGTCGCAGAGCTTGTAGACCTCGACAAAGTCTTGAATGGAGGCGCGCTTCGGGCTTGCTTGTGGGTCCTCTAGGGGCATGAGTGGCATGTGAGGCACGATGCTTGAGTAGCTGGCGGCAAGGCCGAGGTAGTAGCCGAGATACTTGGGATTGATGTCCTCGAAGCGGATGAGGTTATCCGCTGCCTCGGTGAACCCCTTGTTGAGGCACGTCTCGAAGTACTCGGAGTGTGTAGTGAGGATGCTCTTGTGCACAGAAAAGACCTCGTCCTTGACGATGATTTCGATGGCGGGTGCGTCGCTCCTGTTGGCGAGAGGCGTCAGCATAGTCCTGCTCTGGACTGATGGCAGGGCAAGGCGGGCGGGCGAGCGACGAGACCAGACAGAGGACGGCAACTCACTTGACCAGCCAGCAGGTGCGATAGTCGGAGAGCAGCATCGACGGCGGCCGGTCCTTGTCCTCGGCGTGCGACGTCTTGGCCCTCTTGCGTGCCGCGGGCATGGTGAAGAGCTGGCGTCGAGTACGTGTCGACGGGCACAAACGACGGCCTGGAGGGAGCAAAAATTCGCCCGCGGGTTGGTGCGGGAGGGAAGAGAGCGAGGAGCGACGGGAGGAGGCGACGAACCCTAAGAGCTGGCGGCCACAGCTGGCGGGAGCCCGTTTGGGGGGTTGGCCGTCGGTCGCCAGCTGCTGGCCGGCCGGCGTTTGAGTCTGTCATGGGAGCGCCTTTTGGGTCTTGCAGCTGCGAGGCTCCAGCGTCGACCGTGTTGCGGCCAGAGCCTGATCTCGGCCGCAGAGGAGGTCTTCTCGTTCGCGGATGGGGCAGGCCGGGAGTAACCTCGCCGTACGGGCAACGGCAGCCATCGGCCAAGACTTGCAGCAGACAAACGTAAATCGCCATTGAGACTTGTTGCTCCTAGGTACGGATGCCTGTCCACACACCTGTACTGTCTATAGATGGGTGCTCATGTCTGCTCAGGCTCTCACGGCAACTCACGTGCACGTTGACGGCATCGTCCCTCTCGACAACCACCCGTGCCGCCCCCCTTGCACCACCGCACGGCGGCGTCAACGCGCCTTTGGCCTGCGGATAACCACGCGGGCCCGGTCCAGCTCCCATCCCACGCCGTCGTTGCGCTTCAGCTCGTCCCACGTCGCGCCCGTCATGCGCTCCAGGAACTCGACGTCGACCGACATGTACGTCTTGCCGATGCACTTGAGCGCGTGCATCCGCACGTCGGCCTCAGCCCACTCCATGATGCGCGCCCGGTGCCCGTCGACGCCCCGCTTGACGCGGTAGAACAGCACGCTGTTGTCGTGGGCCAGCGCCGCCAGCACCGCGCCGACCTTGGCGTCTCGCAGGCCGTACAACCGCCGCAGCGCATAGGCCTCGGCGAGCTGGCGCCGGCGGCAGGCCGTGTCGAGGACCAGGTAGCCCACCACCTCCTGGAGCTCGACCGAGGTGAGCGGCTGCTGGCGGTGGATGGCCCGCAGGAGGTGTAGGATGGCCGGGTGGTACGACTCGGGCTGCTTGGCGAGGATGGACAGCCGGATGCAGAAGAGGTAGGCCTGGACGGCGAAGTCGTCGGCGCGCTTCGACGCCACGACGCCCTCCCTGAGCTTGCGCAGTGCCGCCATGACGTCCGAGAGCGCCTTGCTGCTCCGGGGAGCGTCAAGAGACGGGCTGGCCAAGGGAGCGGGAGCGGGAGCGGGAGCGGGAGCTGCTCCAACCTCGAGCGACGAGAAGCGCCGCAGCAGCTCGTCGCTCTGGCCCGCGTCGGAGCAAAACGTCATGTATCGCTCCACGATCCTGGTGTAGTACCGCTCCTGCGTCTTGAGGTCGAGCAGCCTGTGCAATGCGCGTCGCCGTTAACAAACGGCACAGCCGTCCCCCGTGCATCGGACACCTCCGCTCACCGGCTGTCTCCCTTGGAGGGCAGGCCCATGCTCTCGAGGGGATCCTGCTCCACGGGCTTGAGCCTCCCCCACGGGCCCGAAGGGGTCCTCGCGCCTCTGCTCGGCATCGCTGCTCAGGAGTCGTCGGAGAGCATGCCGTCGAGGCTGATCAAGGACGCAGTCGGCTGGTTGTTGGAGAGACGTTGCCAGTGGTTATCTTATCGGCCGAGAATGGCGGGGTCTATTATCAAGTCCTACTTCGTACGAAGTACGGAGTACTCCGTACGCTACTGCATAATGCCTGTTTTCTTCCCGGGCTACGTCGTACTTGGTACTGGGTGCGCTCTCCGTTGAGCCTCGCTCCGCGACAGGGGGTATCACATCATCTTCTTCTCGCTCTCTCATGCTCTCTCGCTCGCCTCAAGCACGCTCGCCTCAAGCACG
>NRSZ01000666.1:15755-44283 GCA_002901185.1 Tolypocladium capitatum
CCCTCAAGCATGCATCCTCTCCGCCACCGTCACCGAGTCCCAGTTCGACGGCCCCAACGCCTCAAAAGCCCCCCTCTTGGAAATCACCCTCCCCAGCCCCCGATGCACCTCGGCCTGAAAGGGCCCAAACGGGATGCGCTCGCCGTCGATGCTGATGTACCCGTCCTCCTGGTTGCGCGGGATGATGCGGTAGGCCGAGATCTTCCTGTACGAGACGTGGGGGCTGTCGAAGAACTTGCCGCTCTCGACGGACATGAGCGTCTTGGTGGCCGTCACGGGCGAGAGGTCGCCGTTGATGGTCACCAGGTCCATGCATCCGTCCGCGGCGACGGCCGCCGAGAAGAAGTTGAGGTCGGGCGCCATGTAGGCCATCTGCACGTCGGCGTTAGCCAGGAAGCTCGGCATGTGACCAGAGGTGGCAAAGTGTCGTCTCACGTTGCCGCAGTAAAAGGTGCCGATTTTGTCGTACGGGACCAGCTCCCATCCCTCGGGCAGGTCGTCCTGGACGGTACCATACTTCAGAGGCGGCAGGCCCTCGCCCTCGCTGTCGCCTTGCCGGCTTTCCGCCTGGGCCTTCTGATCAAGGCTCGCTTCGCTGGCATGGTGTCTGTAGTGCGCTCTGACACCATCCTTCTGGTCAACCTCGACCTTGACGGCCAAGTCGCACGGATAGCATCTCTTCCGGAACACGCGTGTCATGACTCCCACGTCAAATCGTTTGCTGCCCATCCAGCGCAGGCTCTCGGTGCCAAGGTCACTCTCGGCAATGATACCGAGAGACTGCGAGAGGAACGAGATGAGGTGGCGGTCGCCTTGCGTGATGGAAACGAGATCCAGGGGCGTCACGACACCCTTTATGATGGCCAAGGCGGCAAAGGCGGGCCGATGCGAGCCGTAGAGGTTGCACGACATGGCATTTCCCGAGCCGCAGGGGACGTGGCTCACGGCGATCTTGGATAGAGCCCGGCTGGCATCTGGACGCCTGGCCAGCCCGTTGAAGATCTCGTGGGGCGTGCCGTCTCCCGAGCAGGCCATGATGGTGTCGTACTTGTCGATGTCGACCTTTTCGGCCAGCTCAATGGCCTCTCCGCCCCTGGCCAGGGTGACAACATCCATGTGCATCCTGGCGGCCTCCAAGAGAGGCTTCACCTCCCGATGCCACTTGCGCAGAGCGCCGCCGGGGCCGGCATTGGGGTTGATGAAGACGTATGCTCGCTTCCGCGGCTGGGCGTCAGCATAAGCGCGAGATAGCAGAGCGGCCGCGAACGACTCTGGCTCTGGTCCGTCGGGGCGGTTGGCCGGGGCGCCAATCTCATACGTCCACTTCTCATGCTTGATCGATTTCTTGGAGGGCTGGGCAGCGTAGTCTATGAGTAGCTGGCTCCCGACAATCTCCGCCCACAGGACGTTGTAGAGAGGGATCAGCCGCTTGCCGGACGCATCTGCAGGCATGCGGCTGTGAGCAGGTCTGTCGCGCAAAGGGCATGCCTGCTCGGGCCGATTACCTGTTGTAATGGACGTGCAAGGGCAGCACCGCCTTGACTCGTTGGCGGGACCTACCAAGCGGAAGAGTGAGCAGTCGTTGGTCCATGAAGCACCCGTTCGCGCACGTACCGTCGATGACGAGGTGCTTGTCGCCAATCGTCAGCGACGAGCCGTTGCCGTCGAGGGCCAGGCACATGCCGACGGCGCCCTCGGCCGAGTGCCCATTCTCCATTGCGCGTGGGTGAAGTCACATGCGATTGCTCGCTGCGGCCGGTTCGAGGCAAGGCCAGGATCCGCTCTGGTGCGTTCGTTGCTTGACGCAGCAGACAAGATGGATGCATACAGGCCGCGGCCGGTTCTGTGCGACGACGAGCGTTGAGGCACGAACACGGACAGCGGCCAGAGACGAGCAGCGGCCAGAGACGAGGGACAGCCGAGGAAACAGCCGAGGAAACGCGGCCGCACAGGGCAGGGCGAGAGCAACGGGCAGTCGGCCGCCTTGGGTCCAGGATGAGGTGACGCTGGGGCAACTTGATGGCCGACGGCCCATGTTTATTGCAGGCCGGATGGCGCGGGCCGCCGGTCGCCGTTTCCGCGCAGCGCCCCGGCGACGCGCCACGACTGGGGTCGGCGTCGCCGTCGACCGACGGTCCTTCGCCCGGCCCATGGATGCATCAGGCGCTTTCTTGCCCGTCTCATCAGCAACACACAGCCCGCCGTAGCATCCTCATTCAATTCTCCAAGACGGCGCGGCACGTCGGCGTGCAGCCTCCCGTACACGCATGCGTGGCGGTTGCGAGCCGCGCCGCGACACGCCCGCGCCTCCAATGCTTTCAACGCAAGACGCCCTGCCGCCCCGTTGCTTTTCAACCGCCCTTCGCCTCCGGGTGCCCCGTGTGCTTTCTTCGCTTCGCCTACGCTGTCATGGAAATGCTCTCCTTAGGCTAGCCTGCTAACATCCGGCCACTTGGCTTGTGCCGCCTTCCTGAACCCCGGGACCTCCCTACTCCTCCAGCTCTTGAGCGCCTCCAGAATCTCTACCGCGTCGCCAGACGTGACGCCGTCCATGTTCAGCAGGTTGGCGGCATCCTTCTCACACTGGGCCTTGTCCTCGCCCACAATCTTCTTCGCCGCAATGGCCGAGAGGAGGTGTCGAGGGCTGGCGCTGTGCTTCTTCTGGAACTCCTCAATGTACCTGCTTAGGCTTGCCGACTCGCTCGCGGCCTTGAATTCAGCCTTCAGGACCTCGGCTACCTTGGGCGCCAAGTCGGACGCGCTGTTGAGCATGCTTCGCAAGGCAACCACCTGCTCGTGCACCTTGGGGCTGTTTGAGTCGAGCCCAAGGGCCGCCTTGAGACAGCGCAGAGCCAGCACGTATTTTCCTGAATCACCATTCATTAGCCTGATGCTTCCCACCTCCGACGGGCGTTTCCCTGTCCCGACACTTACTGCGCCGCATGTACACCTCGAATCCCGCGATTTGCGCCTCGATGCTCTTTGGGCACGCCTCCAGCAGCGGGCCTAGGAACTTCATCGCCTCGCCCAGCGGATTCGTCGTCGCCGCCAACTTCAGGCCCAGCGGGTCGTCGTCCTTTTTCTTGGCGTCGGTGCTCTGACTGGCCTTGTTAGGGTCCTGCTTGGCCTGCTTCTCCGCCGCCTCTCGTTCCAAGCGCTGCTGCTCCTTCTTTGCCTTCTTGGCAGCCTTCTTCTTGGCCAGCGCATCCTCGCCGTTCCCTTCATCGGCACCGTTGACTCCGTTGGCCGTTGGCTCGTCGGCCATCTTCAGGTAGATGCCAATGGCATCGATCGCCGCCCTCGAATAAAATGGGTGATCGCGCACATGGTCCTCCCAGCGCATCATATCCATGTAGGCCCGGATCTGTCCCTTCCTCAGAGAGAAGCTGTGGAAGTCGAACTGGTCCTCCTGCCAAACGTCGAAAATGTTACCGACAGCATGGAACCGCTTAAGAGCCATGCCAACGTTGCCTTGCCTGGCGTACGCCTCACCATCTTCCGTCAAGTACCAGATGCACTGCATGTCCAAAAGGTCCGCAAGCGGCCCCCCGACAGTGTCCGCGCGCGTGAACAGGCCCACCGTCTTCAGGGCCTTGTCGTTCTCGTTGTTTCGCAGCTGATACTTGGCGGCCTTGCTGTTGATGTAACGGTCCTTGAGATCCAGCTTCCGCGCGTGGTCCATCATCTCAGAGGCCCTTTGCAGATTGCCGCCGTGCTTCAGTATCCTAGCCTTGGTCATGTGGAAGTCGACGCTCTTCGGGTCCTTCTCAATGGCTTTATCCACATAGTCCATCGCCTTTGTGAGGTCTCGGCTCAGATGATAGTTGTGATGCTGCGCAAGGTAGTACAACGCCGCGGCCTCGCCCTTGTCCTTGCTTGACGAGTCTGCAGACTGAGACTGCAGATACCTTTCGGCAAGCTCCCTCAACGTGTTCTTCTTGAACGAGTCTGAATACAGGTGCTTCAGGTTGGCAAAGGTAGAGGGCACACCCTTGTTCAGCATCAGAGCCAGGTACTCCTCGGCGGCCTGCTTGAACTCATCGCCTGCAGGAAAATTAGCCCTAGTTGGCACAGAAGCTGCAGTCATCGCTTGCCTTTGAGAAAGTCGAGTGGTATACGCCTTGCTGCATCGCAGCGAGGAGCCTTTTGCACGTACTCGTCGTATATGGCCTTTCGTGCCTTTGAGTCCGCCTCTGAGAGGTCTAGCACTGCAGCTAGCTTTTCATAGTAGGCCGGATGTTCCGAGTTGCGGTCGAGCAGCGCCCTGAACGCCTTGGCCGCTTCCCCTTTCCGACCGAGCTTGGCGAGATATTCTGCCCGAGCCTCCATGACAGCCAATCGATCCAAGCTGTGCTTGGCAGAGTCGTTCAGGTGATCCAACGCTCGCTGGTGGTCGCCCTGTTCGGCCATCAAGGAGTTCTTGTACATGACGGCTTCCGAATGCTCGAGGTCGTGTCGGGAAGGCGTCGATTTCAGCGTCCCCTCGTACGTGGTCAGGACATTCTCTGCCTCGGACAAGCTGCCGGAGAGGTGGTGCGCAACGGCGAGGGCCGTCCAGCTCTGGCGCAGCTGCGGCCGTGCCTGAAGCATGGCGGTGCGGCTCTGGACGTAGCCCTGGTAATCACGCATCTGGACCTGGAGAATGGCGAGGTCGCGTTGAATCTGTGGAGACTCGGGCTCTAGTTTCAGAGCAAACTTGTATGCCTTGATCGCCTCCTCAAAGTTCTTGTTCGCCCGGTACAGCAGCCCGTAGACGTGCCAGCAGATGTGCGACTTCATGTCCACCGTCAAGGCTTCCTTGGCAAGCGCAAAGGCCTCATCCGTCTTGCCCTGGCCATTCATGATCAGGGCCTTCATGGCCATGGTGTCTCCATGCTTTGGGTTCTTCTTGAGGATGAGGTCGGCCGTCTTGAGGCCGCGCTTGTACTGCTTGTCTTCATAGCTGCGGATGACGGTCCGAAACTGTGCCGCTTCCTTGGGCGCCAGCGGCTGCGGCATCGTGGCGGAGGGTCTGACGAGGTTTGAGCGAGGAGAGAATGACGGGCTGGCTTGAAAATTCGGGCTTGTTTGAAAATTCTGGCGGCGCGAGCTCGTCGGAGACAAAGTAGGTTCCAAGTCGGCAAATCGACCGTTCGCGAATTGGGCAAGCCGTGGGCTTCAGAGGCTCAGGGAGATAATGGATGCTCGCCTGGTAGGTAGCGCTGGAATTTGTCTCGGCGCCGTGGTCTATCGCCCAACAATACGTCTCGTGCCTCGTACAATTGGACAGCTTGCGTCACAAAAGCTGCATTCAGAAAAAGCGATGGTACCTTGGATGTTGGAGTCGAGACCGGCGGATCTTCGGAGCTTGAGTTCTTCCACTTGCCATCCTATGGTGGGGTTTGACGGCATCCAATATGTCATGGGCATGCTGGCACGAGGTGCGTGGTGAGACGCCGAGCAAGATTTGCGTCTGGGCCATGGCTTGCTCGTAGAATACGAAAGTATGGAATACGCCGGGAGTTGAGCCTCGGCGCTCTGCTTTCTGCGAACACAGACGATCCGATCCGACGACCACGGGAGACGCCTGCAGCTACCCGAAGCAATGCATCGACAGGAGAATCCGTTGCCTGCTATACAAGTGATGTCTATTCCTAATATTACAGTTCGTCTATTCGTAGCTTGCAGCTCTTCCCCCATCTTACACGAGCATACATACACATGCACAATGTACAACGCGCCTCGGTCGACCGAGCTGCGTCCCAATCGCTAGCGGTTGGGACTGGGCTTGGTCGAGCCTAGTTGCTCGCTCCATCTCTTCACGGCATCCTCCCAGCGCTCAGGTGGCGCAGCGCAACGCTCCTGAACGACGTCCCATGTCCGACTCCGTACGATGGTCTCCACGCCGCGCTCCTGGCGTACAAGCACGGCCAGCGTCTGCGTCCGACCCTCCCGTGGGAAGAACCTCCCCGAGTACGGGTCCAGCCGCTCGTCAACGACCCTCTCCCGGTCTCGCTGGTTTTCCATTTCTCGGACCGCCGCCTCTGGGTCGTCCGGGTCCGGGCTCGTGGCCACGAGACCGCAGTAGCTGAGCACCTCAGCCCTGGCCTGCCATGCCGGGAACAGCACCTTGTCCTTGAACGACCGGCAAGCCTGGGGGTTGATCTGGCGGGACGGCGACGTGAGCGTACGCTGGGACGTTGATCGTGGGTCAAAGCCTGCCTCGGATGGCGTCACGAGGGTGTTGAGGTTCTGGGAGATGGAGTCGTCGATGGATGACCTCGAGAGTCGCAGAAAGTCTAGTGGACAGTTAACAGCGTCCACGTGCGCGGGCCGGCCAAGGAGCTTAGCGGAGGAGCTCAACATACCGCGAAGCGTCCCGGACGAGAAGCAGAACTGCGGCGACAAGCTTGGTCGGCCGGGGAGCTGCGTCATTGTTTGCGTCCGAGGGTGAGGGCTGCGGCTCGAAGCATCCGTGACTGCAGGGGCCTCCGACTTCCACAGTAAGCGGGCCAGCGTGAGCAGGTGGGGATAAATTGATGACGGAGTAGCGGTAGGGAGTGCGGCGACAAACACTCTCTTGGCTGTAGTGGTTCGACGTGCCGCGGAATAAGGTTGGCGATCGTCGAACTCGTCGCGACACACGGGCTGGGACGCAAACAGTGGACCCAGCGCGGTGCCAAGTACGAACTGGTTCCAGATCAGCGGAGGAACAAAGATCCGCAACAGTGCAGCACTGCATGCAGGGTTCAGTCAATATCGACAGGTCCATGACGGTCGGTGGTGGGGACTGTCGCGTGTGGACGGGGGCATCATCGGCCGGTGACGTGCGTTCGAGGGGGGTGTGGTTCTGTTGGGCTGGCGGCTCATTTTTCCATCCAGGAAATTGACGCTGCCCGGGCAAACTCAGGGGGTCGCGAGAGAGCATCCCTTCCTACCCCTTGCATCCTCTGTCACCCTGTGCCCTCGAACCAAGGCCGCCGCTCGGTGCGAGTGTCAATACCGCACCTGTAATCGTCTGGTATAATATCCCCCCACACCTCCCCGCGCCGCCGTCATCCTTGGATCGCACCCTGTCCTACGTACTCCGCGCTCGAGCAACATCAACCACCATGTCGGCCTCTGGAACCGCAACGCCTGCCATTGCCAGCAGCGGGAGCTGGTCTGCCTTCCTCAAGGTATGGAAGGAATCTTTACCCGTGTACTAAGCTGCGGAACTCGTGACTTGCCACTCCGTTTGCTCGTGCCGTGCTCACCTACCTCTACTCTAGTCCATCGCCTCCTTCAACGGCGACCTCTCATCCCTGACGGCGCCGCCCTTCATCCTCTCCTCGCAGTCCCTCACCGAGTTCTCCTCCTACTGGGCCACGCACCCGCCCATCCTGACGGCCCCCGCAGCCGAGTCGGATCCCGCGAAGCGCGCCGTGCTGGTGGTCAAGTGGTTCCTGTCAACGCTCAAGCACCAGTACGCCAGCCGCAGCGAGCAGTTCGGCAACGAGAAGAAGCCCCTGAACCCCTTCCTCGGCGAGCTGTTCCTCGGCACCTGGTCCGACGAGGCTGGCGAGACGACGCTCATCTCGGAGCAGGTCAGCCACCACCCGCCGGCCACCGCCTACTGCATCCGCAACAACAAGACAGGCGTCCGGCTCGAAGGTTACAACGCCCAAAAGGCTACCTTCAAGAGCACCATCATCGTCAAGCAGATTGGCCACGCCGTGCTCACCGTACCCGTCGGGCCTGGCGACAAGAAGGAGACGGAGCGCTACCTCATCACCCTCCCCTCCCTGCACATCGAGGGCCTCATCTTTGGCACGCCGTTTGTCGAGCTCGACGGCACGAGCACCATCACCAGCTCGAGCGGCTACACCGCCAAGATCGACTACAGCGGCAGGGGCTGGCTGTCGGGCAAGAAGAACAGCGTCACCGCCACGCTCTACCCCACGGGCAAGGAAAAGGACGTCCTGTACAATGTAACAGGCCAGTGGACCAAGGAGTTTGAAATCTACGAGGGCCCCGCCAAGAGGAACTCCAAGTCCACCTTGGTCGGAACATACGATGCCGTTGCAACGGACCAGACGGAGCTGCAGGTCGCTCCGCTCGAGAAGCAGCATCCTCTCGAGTCCCGCCGCGCCTGGGCCAAGGTCGCCGACGCCATCCAAAAGGGCGACATGGACACCGTCTCCGTCGAGAAGGGCAAGATCGAGCACGCGCAGCGCAACCTGCGGGCCGCGGAGCGATCCGAGGACCGATTCTGGGACAGGCGGTACTTTACGGCCGTCGAGGGCGAGGACGCGACTCTCGAGGCCCTGGGTAAGGATGCCGGCGTGCCGCTGGATGGGGAGCAGGACAAGACGGGCGGGCTGTGGAGGTTCGACGCGGACAAGGCGGCCAAGGCTTCTGCCCAACAGCTGAGCGACGACGAGGTGCAGAAGATTGAAACGGACGTCTTGGGCCAATAGCTGCCAGCTCTGCCAGCCTCGGAGGGAGACTTCAAAGCGAGCGGAAAGATGAGCGCATAGAGTGCAGACGGACATGGTCCAACGCTATAGGATCGTCGTCTCTGAACAGAAGGTATGCATGTATGCTTGGAGAGTGAGGGTGGTGCAGGGCTGTTGCGCCCGTGAAGCCGTCAATACATGTAAACGCTGTATTATAACTTGATATTAAATTCTGTTTCTAGAAATCGGTCACGGATCTTGGAACAGCAGAAAACTGGTGACCTTGGGTTTCATCGAATTTTCTCCTCTCTTGACTCATTTTTGGTAATTTTTGGACACCCACACGCGTTACACCAACCCCCAGCGGCTGCTCACCCTAACCCGCCCATGATCCAGTCGATGGATACCCCAGTGATACAAAGGTCATCCGGTCTCGCACTCTGCTCTAACCCATAGCTAGCATGTTTCCAGACCATGGCCCAGAGGCCTCTTACTCAGGCGTTGCTCGACCCGACTCGACTCGTTTCGTACTTTACACCTGGCCAGCGCAGTTGAAGTCCTTGAGAGCCTCGGCGACGCGGAAAGTCATGGTCTTCTCGCCCTCGCGGACCCAGACACGGGGCTATTGTCCATGGTCAGCTCGTCTCCACTGCGTTCCCCATGTTTCCTCACGAATCAGTAGACTTACGTCAAAGAACTTCTTGTTGGGCTTGTCCTCGCCGTCGGGGTTGCCGACAGCCGTCATGAGGTAGTCCTTCTTGTTGAGCATGTAGTCGCGGATGCCCTTCATGTAGGCAAACTGCATGTCCGTGTCCATGTTGACCTTGACGACACCATGGCCGATGGCGTCGGTGTACTCCTGTTTGGAGGAGCCCGAGCCGCCGTGGAAGACGAAGAAGACGGGCTTGTTGTCCTTGGAGCCAATGGCAGCCTTGACGTGGGCCTGGTGCTTGCCGAGCAGCTCAGGGTGCAGCTTGACGTTGCCGGGCTTGTAGACGCCGTGGACGTTGCCGAAGCCGGCAGCGATGGAGAAGTAAGGGGAGATGGGGGACAGGGCGTTGTAGATGTTGAGGATGTCCTCGGGCTGCGTGTAGAGCGAGTTGTTGTCAACGTCCTCGTTGTTGACGCCGTCCTCCTCTCCGCCGGTGATGCCAATCTCCATCTCCAGCCACTGCTTCATGGGGGCAGCGCGCTTGAGGTACTTGGCGGTGGTCTCGATATTCCAATCGACCTCCTCCTCGGACAGGTCAATCATGTGGGAGCTAAAGAGGGGTTCGCCATTGGCCTTGAAGTAGGCCTCATCGGCGTCGAGCATGCCGTCGAGCCAGGGGAGGAGCTTCTTGGCGCAGTGGTCGGTGTGCAGGACGACGGGGACGCCATACGAGGGGGCGATGGAGCGGATGTATTGAGCACCAGCGACGGCACCGGCGACCGAGGCAGCCTGGTCAGCGTTGCCCATGCCCTGCATGAGGCCCTTGTCAGCACGCCGCCAGTATGGGGAAACAGACAAGCTCTGGGGCGTTGTACCTTTCCGGCGAAGTAGGCAGCGCCGCCCTGGGACATCTGGAGGATAATGGGAGCCTTGGCATCGCGAGCAGCCTCGAGAGAGGCAACGACGGTGGAGGAAGAGGTGACGTTCTGGAACACAAGTCAGCAAAACCCACTTGTCGTTCTTACAGGCTGCGGCTCCGAATTGAGGCGCATTTAGATGGGAGGACTCACGATGGCGGGGATAGCGAACTGCTTCTCGCGGGCGTACTCGAACAGGCGGAGGACGTCATCGCCGACAATGACGCCGGACTTGCGGCTCAGGACATCGATGGCGCCCATGATTGCGGATGCGGATTTGGTTCTGTCGATATTGAGTACGTATCTGTTTTGGAAACGGTTTCTTGTAAGTCGCTGGCCAAAATCGGACGGGAGTCTCTGACAAGGAATCAAAGCGCAGACGAGAGAAGAAAAAAACGGCAGTAGAACCAAGTCCGTCGGTGAGCGGGAAGGTCTAGCATCGGAGCGGCGCCAGCAGGCGCGGGGTTTTCAGACGCCTCTAGGCCGGACCAGTCCGCGACTCGACGTGATCGCTATCAGACAATGAGAGGGGCTGCCCGTCCCACGGTGACAGCGTCGATGATGTGAGAGGTTTACCTGCTCGACCACAGACGCAATATCTCGTCGCCAATTGGTCGCCAATTTGCGCAGGGCCGCCAAGGGAGCCACCAGTGACCCCGAAGCGTCAATGAGCTGCTCGAGTAGCTCGCTTGAGCAGTCGGTCCGTCGCGCTGCGTGGGTGCGTCGTCCGTTTGTCGGGGCGACTGCGGTGGGGCAGACGAGGGGCTCAACAACACTTACACTAAGAGGTGAGGCGCGAGCACAGAGGGTCGCGGAAGGACGGAGGAATTCGCAGCTCTGTCGAGGAAAGGCGAAGTAGGTTGTGCGGGTGGACGAATGTGCGGGAAGAAGTCGAAGCGAAATCGGGGACGAGAAATGGAACTCCTGACGGGGAGGAGGAGGAAGGAGGCAGCGGGGCAGCGAACTGACCTCTAGGCTCGTCATCGGGAGTAACCAACCTCCCCGACGCCTCGGGTCTGCAGACGGGAACTTGCGGAAGCGAGGGATGGAGGTATTATTAATCTGTATCAACTCCGATCCGCTATTTTGGCTTTTAAGGTTATGCGGCACGATAAACAGGACGGCTACGTTACTCGATACATCGAGATGCCCGGTATACATGACTTTGACCTGGGAGACGATGTTTGCCCTGTCCTGTCCCGTCCCTTTCCGCCTGGGGCCGCAACATTTTCCATCTCTAGGTAAGGTAGATATGAACGGGCATGGATATTCTCGTCGTCCTTGCCTGCCACTCCAGCATTCCCCTCAACGCGGCGAAACGGGCTACGGACGGCTCAGCGCTGGGCCACCGGCTCCTCACGTATGCGCGACGGCTCCTCACGTATGCGCGACTGGGTTTCGACGTACAGACAGTCCTAGAAAGGAAGCTGTCGATAACAGCTGTCGATAACAAGCAGCATCCAAGCCTGGCCTGAAAACCCCCCAGATGGAAGCAAACGACCAACCTGACCGGACAAACCGGTCATCTCGACACCCGCCCGCGTCTCAACAACCCCTCCATCCGAATCAGGACAGGACGAAAAACTGTGTGACGACCCCTCGCCCCTCCACTTGGCATGAACCCCGCTTACGAGGTAATGATCAGACATTCCACTTGAAGAATCAAGTGCAGGCAGGATCCCGGTTGATTCCGTCTGCAGGCTCGCGTTCCGTGTGGTCCCGAAGCCGACGAGCTTTTGAGGACGTTATTGTCAAACCGTACCATACAATTCACCACCAATACTTGAAAGTCTTGCATATGAACATGATACTTATCCTCAATAATGCTCGACGATTTCCTCTCCTTTTTTTGCAGCTTAGTCAGCCACGACATGACATTTTGGTGTTCCAGAGACGGCTCTGAACACGTCAAACTCCAACAGGCTTCGGCATGTCGACCCCCTCATCTCCCAGCTCGCTGTTCAGCCTCGATGCGCTCTTCGACAATCCTCTGTTTGCAGGAGGCATCGGCCTGGCCTCGCTCGGTGCCGCTGCAGCCTTTGCCCGCAAGGGAGCCATAGCTGCCCTCGGCGCAGCTCGCCGACGCCTGCTCGTCAATGTCGAGATCAGCAAGCAGGATCCCGCATACCCCTGGATTCTGGCCTGGCTTTCGCAGCCGCGCGAGACTCCAGGATTCATCGCATCGCGGCTAACCCGGATACACAACCTGTCCGTCACGACGACGACGAGCTCGAGGGGCCCCAATGTCAACGGACCGACCAACGCGCACTTCTTCCTCCAGCCCGGATATGGACGGCACATTGTCAAGTTTGGCAGTGCATACATTGCCGTCAACAGAGAAAAGCACAGCACCGCGAACATGAATACGGGTGAACCGCATGAGGTTGTTCAGATGACGACGCTGTGGTCCCACCGGCACGCCTTCGAGGCCATATTCGGCGAAGCTCACCGGCTGGCTGCCAAGGCAAACGAGGGCAAAACGGTTGTATACTCGGCTCGAGGGATGGAGTGGGCGCCGCTGGGAGACCCGAGGAAGAAGCGCCCGCTTGGTTCCGTCATACTGGACGAGGGCGTCAAGGACAATATCGTTGGCGACGTCAAAGACTTCCTGTCAAGACAAAAGTGGTATGTGGACCGGGGCATTCCATACCGGCGAGGTTATCTGCTGTTCGGCCCCCCAGGGAGCGGAAAGAGCTCCTTCATCCAGGCCCTGGCTGGAGAGCTGGATTTCGCGGTGGCCACGATCAACCTCAGCGAGATGGGCATGACGGACGACAAGCTGGCGTATCTTTTGACGAAGATGCCCAAGAGAAGCTTGCTGCTACTTGAAGACGCCGATGCAGCGTTTGTGAATCGGCGCCAACGCGACTCAGATGGTTATTCCGGTGCAAGCGTGACCTTTTCGGGCCTGCTTAATGCATTGGATGGTGTGGCAGCCGGCGAGGAGCGCATTTCGTTCCTGACCACGAACCACATCGACCGCCTGGATCCGGCCTTGATTCGCCCTGGCCGGGTCGACATGATGCTCCGGATCGGCGAAGCGACGAGATTCCAGGCCGCGCAGATGTGGGATCGCTTCTACGGTGACGTAGATCAGGAGGGCTCTGCAAGGGAGCGCTTCCTGCAACGGCTGGACGAGCTGGGCCTGTTCGGCAAAGACAAGGACGGAAATCCTTCCAACAGACACACCAGCACTGCTGCGATCCAGGGCCTGTTCCTATTCAACAAAAACGATACGCAAGGGGCGATTGACATGGCCGAGGGCCTGATACCGAGGAAGTTTGAGGCCGAGGATACGGTTCCGGACGGGGCCATCAAGACGCCTGCGTGATGGACCCTGGCAATCTTGCGATGCATCGCAGCCTGTGCTCTACCTATTGCCTGTAAATTTAGAAGATACCCTTGATTGAGGCGGAGGATATGCCAGGTAGCCTGGGGCCGATTTGGCATTTGTGTAAGTTGGGATGTATATGCGAACGAACTACGGAGTACAAAACACTGTATCGACCGAGATGAGCATTTGCTTTGAAGATCGATACGACAGTTTGAACCTGGTGGCTGCGGATGCGGGCACATTTCACGGCTGAAGCGTACGAAGGAGCCCCAGGCAGCGAAAACCTCAGCCTGTGCTGGGCTTCGGTGACTCATACGGAGTGCCATGCAACTTCAGTTGCAACAGTCACCAACGCATCACGACCCCCAACATACTTCTCTTTTGCTCACCCACTTTCTGGTTTCCGCCATCGTCCTCTTTTATTTCATCGGTCAAAATGTCTCGTCCGTCGGACCAGAAATCATTAGACGACAGGATGTCGTCAACCGCCGCACCCCAAAGCACTCCTGCAGGCACCTCGGCCCCGAGGGCGCCTGGTCCGTCAAACAGGCAGAGAGACCGTGCGCGCCATAGGGAGGAGCTCGTTGCTGCGGCCACAGAGACCAGGACGGTGCTCCCAGACATCCTCAAGCAGCTGCCCAACATCCAGGCCGCCAAGTCAGAGGCTCTGTTCCTCGACACACTGCCTCCGCTCAAAGCCCCCGAGTGCCCCAAGCGGACGCCTACGGGCAAGACGACGATCCGCATTGTCAACAATGACTCATTCAACGCAGCCATCGAGCTCGCCGCCTCCAAGGCCTCGTCCCGGGCGTCGGGTCGCGTCGCGGTGCTGAACATGGCCAGCCACTCGAACCCCGGCGGTGGGTGGCTCAAGGGCGCCCGCGCACAGGAAGAGGCCCTCTGCTACCGCAGCTCGCTCGCGCTGTCCCTCCACCGGCGCTACTACCCCTTCGAACAGCGCATGGGCCTGTACACACCGGACGTGGTCGTCATCCGCTCCGACATAGCATCCGGCCACGCGCTGCTCGTGCCGGACGTCGTGCCCCCGGACCTGCCCGTCGTGAGCGTGCTGAGCGTGGCCGCGCTGCGGCACCCCGAGACGCGCCGCACCAGGGGCAACACGACTGCCGGCACCGTCGTGGAGCGACTGATGTACGCGGACCCGGCGGCGCGGGTGCTCACCAAGGACAAGATGCGGCTGTGCCTGCGGATGGCGGCGCGGAGGGGTCACGGGCTGCTGGTGCTGGGGGCGCTGGGGTGCGGCGCGTTCAAGAACCCCAAGGAGGAGGTTGCGACGTGCTGGCTCGAGGTGCTGCGGGAGGTGGAGTTTCAGGGCGGGTGGTGGGAGGAGGTGTGGTTTGCCGTCTACGACAGGAGGAACGAGGGCAACTTTGAAGTGTTCAAGGAGGTGCTTGGAGGGGTCGAGGTATGAATATATATGTCTTTGGGTCGTCTTGCTAAGTCGCTACGCCGCCAACCGCTCCTAGCACCTGGTATACGGCATCTTTACAGAGTGAGCATGCTTGTTTGTGACAGAGTATACAAACTACGAGCACCCAGAGTGAGACGACCGTCTCGTGAAGGACGACCCTAGCCCGTGATGCCGAACGAGAACTACTCGTACGGCCCATACGGCACGCCAGCGTCATGGCTTACCATGGTCACGTCGGCCCTCATCCACTGGGAAAGGGGAGCGCAAAAAGGGTCTTTCGACACCGGCCGACTCTCTGACGTGCTCGACGCCATGCCAAGCGGTCTGAAGAAAAATGACCCATGGCTACGAGGCAACGCAATGACAGGCACGTCAGGCGACGTTCGGTTTAGCCCGTGGCTGACTCGCCAACGCTTATCCAGAGAGAATTTAATTGGTGTGTACTTGGTTCTCCGTATTTTTATTTCCTCTTCCGGATCCTTGGCCCATTCTTCACTGGATGAATCCCTGCACGGTATTGGGTGGTTCCCACTTCTGACGATGACGTGCTGACGGAGGATTCGTGCCAGCCTCGACCTTGGACTGACTCTCAACCAGCGAAAGACGAGCCAACGCCCTTCCCGTGTGCGTTAGGCTGGGCGGGTCCGTCGCCATCGGTAGATGGCTCTTCTATGCTCTCGCGGACATTTCAACCATGTTGCTAGCGTCCGTTATGTCTGGCGCAACATTTCATCACACGCCAGGCGTTGCATGCGACTCCCATCTCGTCCGGCACGCGGAAATTCAGCAAAGATGCCCATGTTCGGACGCCGGAGGAGCGACGGCGACAAGCTAGCCGGAGGGCAGCTTCCGGCGGACGGCGCCTCGACCGAATCTACGACGACGAGGCGACGCGATACGGCACGGTTGACGACCGCGCACGCCTTCGAGGCCAGCGACAGCAGCACCATGGACCCGGACTCGGGCGTGAAGCGCGGGCTGAAAAATAGGCATCTGTCCATGATGGCGCTCGCCGGCATCATCGGGCCCGGGTTACTCGTCGGCGCGGGCGGCGCCTTGAAAAACGGCGGTCCGGCGTCACTACTCATTGGCTTCGGGCTCATTGGTACGTTTGCCGATACTCCTCCTAGTTAAAAGGAAAAGAAAGAAACAATTGGATCGTTTTTAAAGGACAATTGCTGAAGGAGGCTTCTTTTCGCAGGCATCATCGCGTTTGCAATCATGCAGTCGCTTGGTGAGTTGACGACGCTCTTCCCCGGAGGCGGCTCCTTTGTCTCCCTCGCCGAGCGCATGGTCGATAAGTCCTTTTCCGTTGCCGTCGGCTGGAACTACTTCATTATTTGGGCCGCCGTCCTCGCCAACGAGTACAACGTCGTCTGCAGCATCCTCACCTACTGGGCCCCCAAAGTCCCGCTCTGGGGCTTCTTCCTCATCCTCTGGTTCCTCTTCTCTGGCTTCCAGCTTCTCGGCGTCGAGGCCTTTGGAGAGGCCGAGTTTTGGCTCGCCCTCTTCAAGATCCTGGGCCTCACGGCCTACTTTATTTGGTCCATCGCGTACGCTGCCGGGGGGCTGATTGGCCAGACCGAGCCTCTCGGCTTCAGATACTGGCACGATCCCGGCGCCTTCAACAACAATGGCTTCAGAGGAGTTGCTTCAGTCTTCGTCTTCTGCAGCACCTTCTATTCCGGGGTTGAGTCCGTCGCCGTGGCTGCTACTGAGACGAGAAATCCTGGTGTTGCCGTTCCTCAAGCAATTCGCCAGGTGTTCTGGTAACTATTACGAGAAAAAAACCCCAAACAATAGGAACTGCTGATAACTCGAATTATCAGGCGCATTATCTTTGTCTACATGGGGAGTGCTTTATTCTTTGGCATGACGTGCCCCGCCAACGCCGATGGGCTTGTCAACGGCGGAGCAAAGGCCCTCCAGAGTCCTATGACCATTGCTATTCAGAATGCCGGGTGGCAAGGAGGCACGCCTTCGCTCTGATCTCCAGCAACACTGCTCAACACTAACCATCGAACCCAGGCGTCCATCTCATCAACGCCTTCATCCTCATCACCTGCGTGTCCGCCATCAACTCCTCCATTTACATCGGCTCCCGGACCATCTTCTACATGGCCCAGTCCGGCAAGGCGCCCCGGTTCATTGGCTGGACGAACAAGATGGGCGTCCCCGTCTGGGCCATTCTGTTCACCAATGCCGTTGGCGCCATGTCCATGATGAACATCTCGACCGGAGCCTCCAAGGCCTACGGCTACATTGTCAACCTGTCTGGAGTGAGCACCTTCCTCGTCTGGGCCAGCATCAGCTTCATCCACATCCGCTTCCGTCGCGCGTGGACGATCCAGGAGCGCAGCGTCAGCGAGATTCCGTTCAAGAGCATGTTTTACCCGCACATTGCATACTTTGGTCTTGCGGCCAACCTTTTCCTCGCCCTGGTCCAGGGCTGGACGACTCTGTCGCCATTTGATGCTGGCAACTTTGTCGACGCATATATCCTCCTTCCGCTGTTCGGAGTCATCTACGTGGCGTGTAAACTTTACTGGGGACGCACAGACAGGTTCAAGCGCAGCTGGGAGATCGACATCGACAGCGGCAGGAGAGCGGACTTGGACCAAAAGGGGATCGTGTCCGGGGATGAAGCGTTTGTGGAGGCTGAGAGAGTGCCGTTCTGGAAGAAGCCGTGGAGTCTGTTGTAGACATGCGAGCATGTACGTCCGATTGGCACCATCTGTCCGGGCGATGGCGGGCGTTTGGCCTGCTGCCGAGGAGCGGCGTCACGGAGATACCTACGAGAGACGATGTCAGGTTTGCATCATCTTGCTTGGCCGGAGACATGGGCCGTTTCTTTTCCTATTCGCCGCCCTCTTCTCTTCCACGTAGCATACGGGTCCCGTCGATGGCCACGACGAATGCAAAGGACCGGCCTTCCATTTCCGCAGCAATGCAGGGGTGGTAGGAGGTCCTACCACTGGCCCCGACCCGGTGAAGTGCCGGGGTCCCGACCGTGGCGTTGAGACGCCTGCCGCACTCGCACAGCAGGGCCGGGTTCTGGAAGGGAACGGTGAGTTGAAAGGATATGGCTGGAGATTGGGTTGTCTAGCGCAAGCTTCGTTCTTCTGCACGCTCGACGGCCAGACGACGGCCAGAAGACGGCCCCGGAGACAGGCTCGGCGGGCAGTTGGCAGAACGCAGAGGCGGACCCGCGGCAGTCATGTGACGTGATGGTCGTCGACGCCACGGGTTCGATGGGTCCGTGCACTCCCGCGTCTTAGCGCCCAGCCCAAGGCAGCTCCAGGGCGTTCAGGGCCGGTGTGGCCTAATAAACCGATGGCATCTACGGAACGCGCGTGTAATGAGGTCGGTCAGCTCCCCAGGCGCACCTCATGCCTCGATTTCGATTCCTGACTCTTGCATCCGCAACCCCAGACGACGCAGCGCAGCCCTTGTTCGAGCACCGAGACGAACCATCCAAGCGCGCGTGGAACCTACGAGCACTCGAACCGACCCCGATGCAAGCAAGCCCCTGCTGTTGTCGCCGTCATCACATGTCCGTCGCATGCCACCAACCCTCCGCACCGCCAGCGTCCAGCCAGCCCGCCGCGGCTCGCTCTCCCCCATCACGGGGCCGACGAGGTTCTCGACAATCACCCGGCGAGTTGAATGAATGCAACCGCTAAACCCCTTCCTGGCCGCCTTCTTCAGGAGCCCCGTCGTCGCCCAGTGCACCCCCGTCCACCACCACATCCTGCTCGTGCCCCTGACGGATGTGCTCCTCACCTACCGCGAGACCGAGAGCGGCGCCTCCGCCCACGAGGTCATCGCCTCGGAGGAGTTCCTGAGCAGCCATGTCCTGCGCATCCCGGGCCCGCCGGCCTCTTCCACGGGGGCCAAGGACGGCGGGCAGAACCTGCGCGAGGTGAGGGGCAAGGCGAAGCAGTTCTCGACGCTCAACGGGAGGAGCGTTGTCATCAAGGACTCGTTTGTCTACAGCAACAAAGGTGAGAACGGCGCCGTGGCCCCCCTAGCGTTCTCGCGTGTTGACGGTCCCACTCCAGGCTTCAAGACCCTCGCCCAGGCCCAGATCCTCAACGACGCCACGTGGTACCCCGACGTGTTGGAGCCCCGACAATGGCTGCTATTCTTTATATCGAAGCCCCTGGTAGGCGCTTGGGAGGAGATTAAGATTGCGCCCGCGCTTCTCATCCAGGGTGTCAAGCAGATGAAAGCTGCCGAGCAGAAGAAGGCACCCAACGGCGAGTCGGCCGACCAGGCCGTGCCGCGCAAAAAGGACATAAAGAGCTTCCACGACCTGCTGAACCACTTTCCCATGATTGCGCGACAGATGCAGCCCGGCCTCGAAAAGCTGTTCCTCGAGTTCACGACCGTCTTCGAGAAGCCGCTGCCGCCTCCACCGTCCGCCTCGACCATACCCGACCCGCAGCCCGAGGGCCCAATAGCGGCGGCCATGAAGAGGGCTCGGTCAAGCGGCTTCCCCACGCGGAGCGGCAGGGAAAGCCCCGATAGCCTCCCGGTAACGGAGGACTTTTATGCCGAAGACGACGAGGATGTCATGAGGGCGTCCCTCGAGACGGCTGTCACGGCCGCCATCGATCTCTTCCAGGGCGTCGACAAGCAGCAGCTGTCTCTGCTGGGTGCCACCACCGACTTGACGGGGCCGCTTGTCGAGAAGCTCATCGAGCGCTACGTCACCGAACATGTCCACCACCTGCTGTTCCCCAAGCTGAGCGGGCTAAAACGACCCGAGGACCTGCAGCTCGAGGCCAAGATTAGGCAGATGGACTTTATCGACATCTCCCAACTGGGCATCCCCATCGATGGCGGCTCGAGGGCCAAGCACGACCTGCTCATCCAGCTTGGGCCGGTCATCGAAGAGTTCAAGAAGATCACCAACGCACGGAGTCCTGGGGAAATGATGGACAACCTGCTCTCGACCATGAAGGCGGTGTCGCAACTGACCGAAATGTCCAAGACACGGGGCACCGGGGAGGACCAGGCCTCTGAAAAGGCAATCATGACGGTCAACGCCGACACGCTCGTTTCGCTTCTGCTGTACGTCGTCATTCGGTCACAAGTTCGGAATCTCCAAGCCCGACTCATCTATGTGCGCAACTTCATCTTCGTCGACGACGTGGACAGCGGCGAGATGGGGTACGCGCTGAGCACGTTCGAAGCCGTGCTCACGTACCTTGTCATGGACTCGGCAGGCCTGCGGAAGGCGAGCAGGAGGAACAAGGCACTGTGGGACGCAACCAAGAAGGGGAACATGAATGACCTCAGGAACATCATGGAACCGAGCACGTCGGCCGTCGACGACGAGGGCCGTGACGAGGATGGAAGCAGCCGTGCTCACGAGTCTTCGAGGGGGAGCCGGCGACCGTCGTTTACCTGGAGCTTTGTCAACGGCTCGTCCAGACGGTCTTCCCTTGCCCCAAGCATCTCGGATCGATTCTCACACGGCTCAGGCCTCGGCCACGTCTTCCCCTTTCAGTCGAACGGCGACGGCGTGGGAGATTATCCTCTGGTGAAGAGGATCAAGAAGGTAGCGATGGACACCAGGAGCCTGTCGAGCGGATCCGAAATCTCCTTCCACTCCCGCACGGGGAGCCTCGGGACCATCGGAAGCGCACTCGAGGGCGACGTGTCGGTAGAGAGACTGGCCCAGACGAGCGACTCGTCTGGTGAGTCGGTGCTCATGATGGCGGTCCAAAACGAGCAGCAAGAGCCCCTCAGGTACCTCCTGAGCCTCTCGAGATATTATCCGCTCGAGGCCATCTTGGAAGACATGAACAACGAGGACACGACGCTCCTCGGGGCCGCGATCCAGCTGGGCAACGGGGAACTGATTGACCTGATCCTGGACCACGTCAGCACCCTGGCCACCCGCGACCAGCTTGCGCAGTACCTCTGCCAGCAAGACATGTGGGGCCGCAGCGTCGGGCACTACCTCTTCCACGCACCATCCTTGATGGACCGGATCGGCCGCTTAATACCATGGCGGCAGCGAGATAAGAATGGCCAGACGCCTCTGTTTGCGTTGTGCCGATGCTACGACCACGGCGACTACTACGACATGGTGGAAGCCGGGCTGAGAGTCGCACGAGAGTCGCAGGGCGACGGGCAGCCGCTGCACGTCGACGAACACGTCGACGGCAAGGGCAACACGCTGCTGCACATCATCAACGACCCGAGGCTGGCCATGATGATGCTGCACTACTGCGACGTGGACGTCAACGCGACGAACGAAAAGCGGTTCACGGCGCTGATGGTGGCGAGCAAGTACGGACGATACGGCATGGTGAGATGCCTCTTCGCCGACCCTCGCGTGGACGTGACGGCGAGAGAAATGCGAGGCCTCACGGCGGTCGAGCTGGCCAAGGACGACGACGTGCGGAACAAGATTGACGATCTGGGCCTGTTCAGCATGCCGGCGGGGCGAGACGGGCGCATCACGGGCGTCGTCCGGGCCTTTTTCGTGGAAGACGGGAGTGTGCGGCTGGTGCTCAAGTCTGCGGCGCCGACGGATCACGACAGCTACACGGTGACGACGAGCCGGCGCTCCTTGGCCGAGTTTGAGCAGCTCGCCCGTCTCCTGGCCGAGGAGCACCCGGCTTCGTGGATACCGTCCATGGCGGACACGCGGTCGCCGTTGCAGCTGCCGACGAAGCCGTCACGAGCGATTCTGCGCGACATCCAGGCCAGGACGGACTGGTTCCTGCGCATCATGCTGAACCACCCGAGCCTCGCGACGCACGAGATGCTCTGGGAGTTCTTCCTGGTGCCGGAGCTGCAGCTGGATGCCATGGAACAAAGGACCAAGCTCAAGGTGGAGACGAGAGTGGAGAGGATCAAGGAGGACTACGAGCCGGTGGAGGACGTGAGGGAGGTGGAGCAGTTTGTAAACCACGCCAGAGACATGGTGTGGAGCGTCAGCCATTCGACGAAGAGCGTCATGAGGAGAGCCAACGGCATCGGACTCAAAGCATCCGGTAAGCATTGCCATTGCGGGAAACAGAAACAGGGGTGAAGGCTGACACGGGTTGCACAGACGTGTTCGACGCCATGGTGCTGCTCCACAGGCAAGTCGCGGCGGTCGAGTACATTCCGGGGACGCACGTCGGTGCCCTCGAAGCGCACGTCAGGGCCATGGCGCCGGCGCAGTCAAGCCCGCCGGCGACGCTGCACACGACGCTGCTGGCGGTGCAGTCGACGGTGCAGGCGATGCTCTCGTCGCTGTCCCGACCGGCCACGTTGATCAGTCAGATCACGGC
This sequence comes from Tolypocladium capitatum, assembly GCA_002901185.1. Classification (NCBI taxonomy): domain Eukaryota; kingdom Fungi; phylum Ascomycota; class Sordariomycetes; order Hypocreales; family Ophiocordycipitaceae; genus Tolypocladium; species Tolypocladium capitatum. The sequence goes on from NRSZ01000666.1 coordinate 37,803, forward strand.
AGCCAGGAGGGAGGCGGACAGGAACGAGAACTCGGTGGGGCGATCGTCACGATGGCCGCTGGGCCTGCTGGACGAGACGAGGCAACGGCTGCAAGACGGCAAGGAGCAGCGGGCACGAAAGTCGCGTCAAGAGGCGGAGCATCTGTCGCGAGAACTGCGGTACACGCAGCAGACGGTGGCGGCGGAACTGGCGGGGTGGCAAGACATGCACGAGAAGATGGGCAGGCGCGCGATCCGCGAGTTTGCACGGGGCATGGTGATCCAGGAGCGGATGAGGCTAGACGGGATGATGCGCGCGCTCAGGAAAGTCGAGGCCGTGGAAAGGCGGACGGGCGCGGAGACGCGGAGACGAGCGAGACAAGCAGGCGTGCCGTGGCCAGAGCAGAATGGAGGAGCGGCGCAGCGGACGGCGGCGACGGCGACGGATGAGGCGAAGGGAGGCGGCGCGACGGTGTGAAAGCCTGGCGTGCAACGTCCAACGCGACGGCACGCGGCACGCGGCACGCGGCACGCGGCGGGTGGTTGGTTGGTGGCTTGGACACGACGGCGACAGGGGCCGGAGCGGCGGCGACTTGTGGGATGGACAAGACGATTTTCTGCACGTCGGATGCACGAGGACGGGCCGCCTGCTCCGCACCGAAGGAGTTGAGTTGGTCCGCGATGGCCACGGTCGCACTGCCGCGGGATGCAAAGCGTCCGGGACGGCCCACGGCATTCACCGGGGTGCCCTCGGCGCTGGAGGGCGGGCGCCGGTTTACACAAGTCGGCGCCTAGCCATGGAGAGGACGGATGCTTCCCGGTTGATGCATGTGTATTTATACGGAGGGCCTAGCCGGGCATGAAGCCTGGCGGAGGGATAGACGGAAGATGAAGACGTCAAGGGCCGTCGCCAGCAACAGCAGACGGACGCGACCACGCACTTGCCCAGGAGGAGAAACAGGGGTCCAACGAGAGGGCGAGCGGCCGGGCGAGGTGAAACGAAACGTCGCGGAGCGGCGAGAGCCAGTCCTGGTTGGCGGGGGCCCGATTGGGGGCATGGCGGAGCATCGCGACGGGCGACGCCATCCGATTCGTCCCGCCCGCTGCGGCGCGTCGCCTGGAGGCCGATGGAAGAGCGCGTGGCGCGCAGCCAATCGGGGTCCGACGAGGGGGGGCGCGACGGGGGCCGACGAGGCTCATGTCCGTAACCGCCGCGACACGGCGCCAGAGGCGAGGCTGGTGGTGCGACGACGCGGACATCGAGAGAGCCGACTTGGCGCTGCCTGCGTTAAGCGCCTGGCCGCAGCCGCCGAGGCAACCGTGGTGCGACGGCGGATTGGTTGGGCCGCCGTCTGCGAGCCGGCCGCGCCTCGCCTCGTTGCCGCGGCCGCGGAGCGACGTCGAGGCAGCGGCACGGGCGCGCGCGCGCGCGACCAAGACGGGCACGTCGCGGTCGCTGCCTTGGCTTCGTGAAGACTGGTGCCGTCGCGAGCAGATCACGAGCAGGGCACGTCACGTCGAGACGCGCACCGAAGACGGACGAAAAGAACGACGAATGAGCGGGTCGGCAGCGGCAGACGCCGTCAGCCAGTGAGCTGCTGCCTCCAGCGGTGAGTCACGGCCGCTGGCCACTCACGAAGCCCGCGCCTGCAGCGACCCGCTCGACCCATGACGGCGGGGCGGTACGTACCCCCACCACAGCGCCTCGCCCTCCAGCTCGAACCGCTCGATCCCACATCACCACCACCACGCACGACTTACACGGCGCTGGCTGCCGCCCGTCGCGCGCGCCCGCCGCGACAAAGCGTGGCTTCCGCGGCCGACAGCGTCGCGCGTTTCAGAAGCCTATCCTCCGTCGGCCGTGGCTGGCCCCGTCGTCTGGCTGCGCCTGGCCGCGCCCGCCCGCGCCCGCCCATGCGGCCCCGAGCACTCGTCGCTGATGCATGGCGAGGATAAGAAGCCGGCCTCGTCCGCGTCCTCGCCTCGTCGTTTCCAATCATTCCGTGTCGTCCTGCCGCGCTCTCTCTCCTCGCGCCCTCGCCTCGCCCTCGCTCCCCTACGCGCCCTCTCCTCCTCGGGGCGGCCTGTCCCTCTCCCGTCGATACGTCCTTGTCACGTTGTCTATACATATCTTGCTTGCACCGGCTGGCCGCATAGTCTGCAGGGAACCAGCAGTCTTCTGGAAAGACGCTTGCCTCTCCGACTTACTTGTTCTTGCTGGAGCCGGCCTCCACGTCGTCTTAATCAGAACCCGCTAATACGCATACCGTATACCGCCTCGTCGCAACCATGTCTGCGTGAGTCCTGGCAGCCCTCCCTCCTCCCGGATTCCTCGACGAACTCGTCCACTGACTGACCCTACCGCTCAGTCTGGAAGCCGCCGTCGCGTTCGACTTCACCTTTCCCTCGCCCACGACCCCTCCTCCTCCCGCCTACGCCTTCACCATGGACGCCGCCTTTTCCTTTGACCCGTCTCTCCTCGACATCCCGTACCACAGCCGCCGCCACGCCCGCTCCTCCTCCCAGGCCTCCTCCGTCTACTCGGCCGTGTCGACGGTAGAGTCCACTCCCGACTCGGTCTGCACCCGCCTCACCACGCCCCCCCGCGCCAGCCCCCCCGTGCGCCATCACGGCTCCCTCTTGCTGCCCAAGATCCGCTCCCAGGACCAGAACATCGACCCATCGCAGGTTTCCGCTGCCGCTGCCGCTGCCGCTGCCGGTCTGCGCCGGGTGAAGAACCCGCACTCCACGCCTCCTCCGGCTGCCTCGCCGCCCTTTCGCTCCAGCCATGTCCGCAGCTACACGAACCCCGAGACGCTCAGCAGCATGGCCTACGCTCACATGTCATCCTTCACGGGCCATGCCATCGAGGGCCAGCATGCCACCCCCAGCGCTGCTGCTCCTCTGCTGTGCTCGCCCGCGGGCTTCGCCCACGACGGCTTCTCCGCGGAGCCCGAGATGATGCCCCATGGCCTGCCGTCCCGCCGCGCCTCGACTTGCGCCGGTCTCGACGCCGCTGCCCTCGACGAGTTCGGCTACCCGAGGTATCGCCAAATGCCCCTTGTCCCAGCCTCGGCGGCACCAAGCACCCGGTCCGACTCCGTCTTTGCATCCTACGCTCCCCGAGCCCGCTCGCCCCTGAGCCTGGCTTCTTCCCCCGACGAGACGTCCATCTCCATGTCCACGCCGTCCACGACGCTCATCAACTTCCTCACGGCGCCTAACCCCGCCGCCTCGCTCGTCCGCACCATCTCCTTTCCCCTGCGTGACCCCAACATGAAGCACTTCTGGTGGGACGTCCGCAGCATCCGCGCCTGGACCTCGTTCAACGCGGCCGCCGTCCTCGCCCTCCCCGGCGCCTCCGCCCTGCTGACCACCCCGGTCCCCGCCCCCGTGCTCCCGCAGCCGGCCATGCCGTCCCGCCAGCCGGAGACCGAGGCCGCGCTGCACGCCATCTACGCCGCGTACTACCTCCCCAAGCTCAACGCCGCGCTGGCCATCTCCTCCGGCCGCCCGCTGCAGCTCTCGGTCCCGGCCAAGACGGCCAAGGCAAACGGCATCAATGATGTCTTGTTCGTCGCCAACGCCGCCGGCGAGTCGTCCACCGCGGCCGCCATGTTCGGCGGCAAGCCGTCGGCGCGCGTCGTCGGCCTCGTCCGCAGCTTCGACCGCTTCAACACGGGCATGCGCGTCGAGGGCAACATCAAGCGCGTCGAGTACCTCCGCGGCCTCGCCGCCCTGCACCACGCCATGCGTGAGCACAGCTGCCGCTACGGCTTCATCCTCACCGAGATCGAGCTAGTCGTCGTCCGCAACGGCGCCGACCCGACGCCCTACTTTGGCGACCTCGACATCACCTCCGTCCAGCTCGCCGTCTCCGGGCCCAAGGGCCGCGCCGGTTCCTCCACCGGCGGCAGCACCGACGGGTCGTCGCCCATGACCGCGTGCCTCGCCCTCTGGGGCCTCTGCCAGCTCGCCGGAGACGCCGCCGCCGGCACCGGCCACGCCCCCTGGAAGGCCGAGATCGGTGCGCCCGCCGACGGCACCCGCCGCAAGGCCCGGCCGCGCGACAGCTGGATGCCCCAGCCCCAGCTGGCCGAGAAGCGCGAGGCCAAGCGCAACCGTGGCTGGGTCTGGCCCGAGGACGCCATCGGCAGAAAGGAGCTGGGCAGGCGAGGCGTCAAGTACGGCGGATTCTAAGCAAAGCCAACAAGTCGAGGACATACATGTAAGGCAGACACGACCAACGGGACGGCTGGTCCGCTGGGCCCTTTCCGCCGAGAACTCGTCATGACGACGGCTATGAGATGACGTTGAATGAATCATGTCTAGACTCTCACATGTCAATGGGCGTCGACGGATTTCTGTTTGTCTCCGGGGAGATGCAATACGCCGTGCCATGATCGGATGAACACAATAGTGTATATATGCTTAATAAAAACGAGTAAAACCATTGTGCCTCTAGACTCGAGGCATGTGTATCCATTACGTGGACGACCTGTGTGGTGGCAGATCATCAAGGGCGCATCAATAACACAAGAACAGACAAGACAAGGGGTTGCTTTCAGCTTTTCCTTTTTTTATTTGTTCGTCCGTCACGTCCTTCCTCCAACCAAGCACATGATGCCATCATCAGCCTTTGGCGGCACCGGCCTTGATGAGCAGAATGTCCCCATCCTCCACCACGTATTCCTTGCCCTTGGTCATCATCTTGCCCTTGGCTTTGACCTCGGCCTCATCGTCCAGCTCCTTTAACACGTTAAAGTTGAACACGATGGCCTGGATAAAAGTCTTCTCAAAGTCGGTGTGGATGACACCGGCAGCCTGAGGAGCCTTGGTGCCCACGCGAATGGTCCATTGGCGGACCTCGTCGGCTCCCGTCGTGAAGAAGCTGCCCAGCTGCAGCGTCTTGCGCATCTGGGTGACGATCTTGGGCAGCGCCGACTCGGCACCAACGCTCTTCTGCTCCTCCCGGGCGGCGTCCTCCGTCTCGAAGCGCGTCAGACGCTCCTCAAACGAGACGGAGATGGGGATGATGGGATCGCCAGTCGCGTTCTCCTTGATCCACTCGGCAATCTTGGGCAAGTGCTTGTTCTTCTTGCGGATAAAGTCCTTCTCGGACAGATTGACCAGGTAGACAACGGGCTTGGCCGTCAGAAGGAAGAGAGGGTTGATGACCTCGACCTGAACCACGAGTCAGCAGCGGTTCCTTAAAAGCATGGCAGTGTAGTTATGCAAAATGGTAAAGATATTGCTGTCAGGTAAGATTTCATCTCAGGATGCACTCTGCGTTGTTTTGGTGAGGCATTCGAAGAGCTGGGATTAGATCAGGCCAATGGCCTTTTGTCATCACTCAAAGGGCCAACGAAACAATATGAAAAGAGGAACGCCTTACCTCCTTGGGAGTCCAGTTGCCTTTTCGGACTTCCTTGCCGTCCTGCAGCCAAGCCAGGACCTTCTCAATCATATCCTGCTCGATCTTGGCCTTCTTGAGCTCCAGACTTTGGCCGCCCATGCGCGTCTTCTTCTTCTGGTTCTCCAGAGCCTTCGAGACGAACTCAATGTCCTTGAGTCTCAGCTCCTCGCTGATAATGTCCAGATCCCGGGTAGGGTTCACGTCGCCCTCGACGTGAATGATTTCGGCATCGTCAAAGCATCTCACGACTTGGAAGATGGCATCTACGGCGCGGATATGGGACAAGAAGGCGTTGCCAAGGCCAGCGCCGGTGGAAGAACCACGCGTCAAGCCAGCAATGTCATAGACTGTCAGGTTGGCAGGAACCACCGACTTGGGCTTGTACTTCTCGACGAGCCAGTCGAACCGGTCATCGGGGACACTGACACGGGCCTCTTCAGGGTCAATGGTGGCATAGGGGAAGTTCTTTCAGCTGTCAGCACCCCGGATGAACGGCGAGCGACCAGGGGGCAGGCATCATACAGCTGGGTTGCCAAGGGAGCATTTTGTGATGGCCTGGAACAGAGTGGATTTGCCAACGTTTGCAAGGCCGACCTGCCGCATGCAGTTAGCAACTCCTGCTTGGATTGCCTCGACGGAGATGAAAACTCACAATGCCACTCTTCAGGTTGTTCCCGGGCCTGCCCAGCGGAATCTTCTCTTCCTGAACGGCCTTCTTGGGAGGCATCTTACTTCGCGACTTCGCGTAGTGCCGGCACGGGGTATATGGAAGAATGCGCCAAACGGCCGGAGCTTGTCCAAGAGCTGCAGACCTGGCTGCGCAGGGGAGAAAGGCGTGGGTGAGAGAAGCGAAGGAGGAAGAGACGGCCACGGACGTCGTGGTGAGGGAGTTGGCTGCTGCCAGCCTCGGCCGTCGCTTGTAAGGATTGGACAAGGCGAGAAGCGCCCGTTAGGGGCGGCGAAGAGGCAGACGAGGCCCTTCGTAGGCAAGGAGAGAGAGGGGACAGAGGAGAGAGTGCGGTGAGAAGGGAAAATAGCAGGGCAGACGAAATTTGTTGCTCCCCACCAGGATGCGAGTGGGGGGGG